>BPLR01010641.1:0-29067 GCA_021605095.1 Caerostris extrusa | reverse complement strand
CTATTTCCCATTGATGCCATAGAAATTCATCAATGGGAAATTGCTTTTTCTTTTGAATATTTCGGTAAGTATTGATACTTTATTAATATTCATTTAATTATTTTCTATTATTTTAGCTTTTTCCTTCCTTTCTATCAATACTATATGACGATTCGTTCTACAACATCAGATTTTTTTATTTGAAGCCATGATGTCATAGAAATGGCAAACTCAATTTCCCACTGCAAAAATGGCATAGAAACTCCAACAGGAAATCGCGTTTTCTTTTGAATTTTTTTCTGTAAATATTGTTTACTAATATCTATTTATTTATTTTTTAAAATTATTTTAGCTTTTCGTCCTTTCATATAAATACTATATGGTGATTCATTCTATTACATCCGATTTTGTGTTTGAAGCCATGCTGCCATAGAAACAGTATAAGGCAGTTTCCCATTGTTGTTTAATATGGCAAAATAAATTAGGAAACATCAACAGAAAATTGTGTTTTCTTTTGATGTTTTTGACAAGCATCGATAATTTACTAGTATACATTTAATTTGGTTCATTATTTGAGCTTTTTCTTCCTTTCTTATAAATATTATATGGAGGTTCGTCCTGTTACATCCGATTTTATATTTGAAGCCATGATGTCATAAAAACGGCAAAAATGCAATTTCTCATTGATGTTTTCATTTAAAATTTTCGGTAAGTATTGATACTTTACTAATATTTATTTTTTTTATTATTTTAACTTTTTCTTCCTATCAACATTTTATTTAATGGAATATTCAGAAATTGAATCTTATAAATCTGAGACAATAGTTTAGTATAATTTAAGTTCGTATTTCCTTACAATTAAATCACACATAAGTAAACTGTGAATATTAATCTCCCACATTTTAAATCATGGAATAAAACCATTTTCCCCATTAAGTTTTATGAAATGAATTTACGAGGCATAAGAATAAATATTATTTTACTTTTATAAATGGTTTAAAATTTAAATCAGATTCAGAAAGCTTTTCAAGTACATAAAAGGTACGATGCAATGTTCTGTGTATCTCCTTAGATGTGAATTTTGAAATACCATTAGTCGTAAAAGGATAACCAATTGAAACCTTTAAGATATTTTTTTAATTAAATTAAAATGTTGTATATTTTAATGTAAACGAAATAAGTGATTTAATTTGATTCAAATTTTATGTATCAATTTCCTCCTTCATTTTATTGATTCCCCTGTAACCATTTTTACCATTTTTTTAAAGTAATACTTTGATGAATAATGCATTATTTGCAGTCTTTTTCTAGTCTCTTCTTTACAATAAAATAGTTTTGCTTCTATATAAAATTAAAATGTGTTCCTAGATTGACTGTATTGTTCAGTTATCTTCATGTACATAAAGAAAGTCAATATTATTGCTATTTTGTTATCTAAATTATTTATTCTTCTTATCCAATATATAATGTTAAAAAAATATCGTCAAAAATAAATATTCCTTGACGTTCAGTCAATATGAAAATAGATTCTTTTTTTAATTAACATAAACTATAATTTATACGGTTAAACTATGAAAAAAAGCAATTTAAAACTCATTCTAGTGCCTTATCTATTTGTCTCCATTAAGAAAATAGAAGGGATATATAGAAGAATAGAATTTTTGTAAGAATGAATAAAAAAAGCCATATTTTATTTAAGATGTCGATAAAAGGTCATTTTTTTTTGGAATATAAAAACAGATTTTTTTTGTAAGGGGTCGATAAAAGGTCAGTTTTTATGAAAGGGTCCATACAAAAATATGTTTGGTGACTGTTGGTATAGAATATATTATTTCAATGGCTATATTTTTATATAAAAAGTGTTATAAACATAGAAAGCATTATAAAAAGAAGTGCTCTATATTTAAAGTAAATATGCTATAGTAAATGAATCTCTTAAAACTAGATTAAATTTTGTTTTTTGACATGTTGTAATCCAATAAATATTCCTTTTTATGATTTAAGGAATTTTTCTTCTTCAATGGCACTCAGTAGGTTCCGATGTAATTATTCTAAAGTGTGCAAAATGACCATAGAACGACAAATCAACCAAGTGTCTAAATGTTTGCCATCCGTGCATTAGAAAAAAAATGATTTAAGGAATTTTTCTTTCTTCAATGCCCCATTTAAAGTAAAGGCTGTTTGTCTCCTGGCCGATTCCGGGCGGCCTGATGGCGAATTGGCTAGCGCTCTGGTCTTTGGTTTCGAATCCGAGCGGTGGCATGGATATTTGTTAATGATTAGGAATCCACATTAAACTTCAGTCTCGGTGTAATTAACCCAAAGTGTGCACAAATGATAGTAGAGCGACAAACCAAACTAAACCTGCAGATTCCGAAATGTGAGATGTTTTCTTTTTACAAGGTGTGATTGTCAGCTCAACGCCTAACAGTCATATTAGACCGGAACCTACCGTTTAAAATGTACTCCGAATCACTACAAACATCCATGTCATCGTCTAAACTCGAACCCGAAACCTGTGGCACAAAGCCCAGAGTGCTGGTCCCTCTGACCATCAGGCCCCGACATAGTGGATTAACTTATTTAAATTGATCCATTTTTGATGTAAACCTAAATAGATTTAGTTGATGATTAGAAACAATTTATTCTCATGCAAAATTAGGTGTGTTGATTTGAAACTTTTTGCACATTTGAATTATAACCATAAAGAACAAATAGTTTATGTTGTGGATTGCAGATTTAATATTATGAAGCCAGGATTTAAAGAATATAATCATGCTATTACTCAATAATATTTTTTAGTGTGCTTTCAAAGCATATGAACTACATCCAATGTTTACACTTTTTTAAATTGTTTATTGTTTGTTGTTGTTGCTATTTATTTGTTTGTTTAATTTGTGTTGTTGTTTGTTTATAATTGTTTGGAAGATCATGAGTAGAAATTTCAATGAAAATAGCTGGTAGTAAGAAGAAGGTATCAGCTATCACATGCTGATATGGGCTAATTGATGATACAGGTGATTGAATCCGGTGCTGATATAAACCATCTGATGTATACCAGTTAATAGTAAAAACAATTGCTGATACAAAGTAGTTGATGATATACTATAGACCAATTAACAATAAAATTAATAAATGATGTAAGCAGAAACTTACCAACCACAACCAAGTTGACCCTCTTGAGCTCTGTGGCCGACCACTGGTAGTCCACCCTGCAGAAGTAGGATCCCGTGTCCTCCTCCCTGAGATAGTCCATCTGCAGGTAGGGCACGTCGCCCGTCACGTGGAACTGGACCCTGTCGCTGTAGGTCTCGTTGCGCATGTGGGTGGCGTTGGCCAGCCTCCTGTCGCGGGCGTCCAGCGTGTAGAGGGCGGTGACGCCATCGTTCTTGTACCAGAAGATGAACTCGATGCCGTCGTCCTTCCGCTGGAGAACATTGCAAGGCATCTTGGCGCTGCCGTCCACCAGGGCTTCGACGAACGTCTCGGAAGGGCTGCAAAGAACAAAATCTAGTTGATTATGCATGCCACTTAGTGATGGAACCAGTTGCTGATGCAAAGCAATTGATGCCAGTCAATAAAATTGCTTTTTGAAGATTTGTCATAAGATGGTTTCATTTTTCATTTATTTCAACACTAAGCATTGAGAAAAAGCACTAAGCATTGCAGAGAATTTACCATCTATTTGCGGTATTAATGATAGATTATTGGTTTAATATACAAAGAAAAATGTTTATTCTTGTGGATGCAATTGCTGTCCACTTGTTAATATTTTTATAATTCAAAAAAATGTCCAGTTGTGTTATGAGCTTAAATAAAATTAACTTTGTCTCTAACAGAAATTTTAATTAAAACATATATTTATTTTTGTTCTATTTCATTGCAAATTGAAATTCATTATGTGTGGAGAAAAATTTGAAATAATTATTGTGTTTTCAAAGTAATGTGTTCTCATATAATTATATAATCTTTTAAGGATTAATTAGATTAAGGACTATTAGGATCTTAGACATCTAATAGGACTACCAGATAGACTATTAGGATCTTAGACAACTAATAGGACTACCAGATAGACTATTAGGATCTTAGACAACTAATAGGACTACCAAATAGACTATTAGGATCTTAGACAAATAATAGGACTACCAGATAGACTATTAGGATCTTAAACAACTAATAGGGCTACCAGATAATATATACTATTAAGAACATAGACATCTAATAGGACTACCAGATACTATAGACTGTTAGGATCACAGACATCTAATAGGACTACCAGATATATATTAGGATCTCATAGACATCTAATAGGACTACCAGATACTATAGACTATTAGGATCTTAGACATCTAATGGGACTACTAGATAGATTAGTATGATCATATCTAATGGGACTACTAGAATTAGACTATTACGATCTTAGACATCTTATAGGACTTTATAAACTTGATCCTGTATACATTGATGCCATAAAATTATGTATTATCTACTGTAAACATTATTTTCATTCATATTCATGCTTTATTTATGAATTTCATGAAATATGAATGCTACAAATATCAGAGAAAAGATGTACCTCTTGGTGATATAAATAATACTCATGAATGTAAATTATATTAATTTGTTTGTAAGGATACAGCACCAACGTAAAAATTTCTAGGCACTCTTCCTATTTTGAAATGTAGTTTGTTAAATTTATCAGCATTTAATCTTAAGCTATTTTCATTGATCTTCAAGAACATTAATGATTAATTGACTAGTTGATGGCTATTTCTAATAACAATGGAACCGAACAGTTCATCTCGAGGCCTTCGTTATTCCTCTGAAGAGATATTGTATATTTGTAACAATTCCAGATCAATTCACAGAATAGCTTAGGAATTCATATTAGATTCGTAACATAGCAAGCTTTCGACTAATGGGTAGGATATCTAGATATTGATACAAACTATATTAGACTGTCTTCATCGAAAATGTGCTTGACGTAAATTATTTTTAATTCCTAAATAAATTAATTCGTCATACTAATTAAATAAAAAGCATTATTTCTGTTATAAGCAATTATACATTCAAGTATATTTTAATAAACTGTAATGCCCTTTTTATTATCATATGTACAACTATATACTAGCTAAATTTTATTTCTCATTAGAGCGTAGATGATTACGAATTTAAGGCGAAATACATCTTTTATGAATTTTTGTAATATTGAAACATTTACATTGCTCATAAAATCAAACAAAAAATCCCTTTCCGTGAGAAATCATATTTCTAAGATAATTTTATTATTTTCATAAAGATTAACCCGGAATTCTTTAAAATATCCAAATACCTGCCTCTAAAATAATTTAATGAAATTATTTTCAAGTGAAATTTCACAGAAATATATCTACAATTTCAAGTTTGCTATTAAGAATTTATAATACAAAAAATATATAATGCAAATGCCGAGAAAATGTTACGGACGATATTTTAAAATATTTAGCATGGATCCATAAATAACAAAAGAGATACATTTTGGTATAAGATTTGTTTACGATTACGAATTTATTTTACGATTTTGCTGATCTGCCTTATCCTTATTTTATTTATGTTTTGTTTTATCTTTATATAGTACATTCTTCTTCTTCGATGACGCGACAGCCCCCCATGGTGGACCAAGACCTTCTTACTGCGAGATTCGGACACAAGAGATTTTGTTTTCTTTTTTACGGGATAGTGTCAGTCCTACGCTCTATAGTAATATTAGCCAGGACCTAGGTTTAAAGTAAATTTCGAACCACTAAAAACACTCACGACACACCGCACTCGCACCCGAAACCTGTGGTATCGAGCGCAAGGCAGTAGTTACTCGGCCATCAGGCTCCAATTTTATACATATTTATATAAATTCCTAAATAAATTATATTTTTAATAATTTTAAGCTACTTTTTTATTGTCTTCAATATTATTTATATCTTTAATTTAAATATTAACCAAATTAATTTAAATATTAGCCAACGGCCATACCGTGCAATATACCGGTTCTCCTTAGATCACCGAAGTCAAGCATCATTGGGCGCTATCAGTACTTGGGTGGGTGACCACCTGGGAACACCGCGTGCCGTTGGCATTCACCAATTTGGGACCTGAATGGCCGGGTGTCTAGCGCTCTGGCGCTCGGTGCCGCAGGTTTCGGGTTCGAATCCCGGCGGTGCCATGGATGTTTATAGTGGTTCGGAATCCACTTTAAGCCGTAGTCCGGTCTCCCATGACTGTAAGAGCGTCACGGTGCCAAAGTCAGACTTCTACCTACGGGTGCTCCATCACAACAGAAGCTGCTTCCTTCCCCTTCAGTCATGAGCACGTATGGGCTCGCGGGCTTGGCCAGCCAAGTGGGATAAGAAACAACAAATATTAATTAAATTTTGATCAGGCTACTCACAATGATAGATACTTAAAACGTGATCAAATCAGGTACTTCTTCTAAATATATTGTTTTACTAATTTTCCAACAATTAAATTATTGATTCATCCATTTGTTCTAGTTTGAATTTGAATAACAACCACTTTGAGAGATCGAGTTTAAATACGTCATCATAGCTAGCGGACTTTTTGCATTTTTGATACTTTTGAATTGAGTTTATTCGACAATTGTTAATGTATCAGTCATATCATCAAAATCACTACTAGCTGGCTTATGTATATCGTCTATTAAGAGTATTAAATGCATGCAAACACGTACATAATTCGTTACATTAAATGATTACAATCATCAAGTAGATCTATTTTGAATGAAATGTAATGAGTGCAGTTGTAGTTTTTCAAAAATATTTTCTATAAATGACTCCAAATTAGATAATCTATTATTTATACTACATACTGAGAAAATGAAAAAAAAAAAAATTTTTGAAACTAAGATTCCCATAGTAATTTTACACAAAATACTCCATAACCAGAATATTTATTTTTTACATGTTATTGTTTTTGATAATAATAACTTCTAAGACATTTCTACTTTCAGTAGAGCATTCAAGTTACCTAGTAAAAGTATACATGCATTTTAGACGATATCTCTACATTTTAAATTGTCGTTGTACAAAAGTTTCATACATACACAAATGAATAAACAGAATTTCAACTTAGAAATTGTTAACCAATTTTCTTAAACAAAGCTTATAATAATTTTTACTTTTAAGTTTCATTTTATGAAATTTAAATTAGATGAATAATTCAAGAAACATTGAATCAAGCTTATACTTTTGAAATGAATTTATTCTACAATTGCTAATGTAATATCACTCTTATCTGATTTATATATATCGTCTATAAGGAGTATTTAATGCTTGTATGTATATTATCCGTTATTTTAAATTATTACAATAATTAAGTAGATCTATTTTCAATGAATATTAATAAGAGTGCTCATGTGGTTTTTCACAAGCATTTTATATAAACGATTTCAAATAGAGAATCTATCATTTAAATTACATACTGGGAAAATGAAAATAATTTTTGAAACTTTGTAATTAAGATTCCCATATTATTTTTACAGAAAATATTATATTAATAGACATTTTTTACACTTTATAATTTTTGATAGCGAATTTCTAAGGCATTTCTACTTTCAGTAGCACCGTGGTACATTTAGGTCAGCTAGCAAAAAAATGCTTGCATTTTAGACGTTTTTCTCTATAATTTAAATTAGCACCGTACACAAGTTTCATACATACAAGTGAATAAACGGCATTTTAATTTAGAAATTTTTAATCAATTTTCTTAAACAAAGCTTATAATAATTTTTGCTTTTAAGTTTCATTTTAGGAAATTTAAAAATAGATTAATAATTCAAGAAACATTGAATCAAGTTTATACTTTTTATATGAATTTATTCCATAATTGTTAATATAGTAACACTCATAGCTGGTTTATGTATATCGTCTATTAGGAGTATTATGTACATAATACGTTACATTAAATATTACAATAATCAAGTAGCTGTATTTTGAATGAAGTTTATTACTTAGTTTTGAAGTTTAATGTAGTTTCTTAAAAACATTTTGGATGACTCCAAACGGATAATCTATTATTTATACTACAAACTGAGAAAATGAAAATAATTTTTGAAACTTTGCAACTAATATTCCCATAATATTTTAACACGAAATATTATATTACTAGAATTTTTACACTTTATAGTTTTGATATCAAATTTTAAGTTAATTTCTACTTTCAGTAGTACCGTTCAGGTTAACTAGAAAAGAATGCATGCATTTTAGATGTTGTCGCTACAAATTAAATTACATTGTTTTTCTAGTTTACCATCAATTCAATTATTTCTTCGTCCATTTGTTCAAATTTCAATTTGAATATCAATCACCATGAGAGCGAAGAGGTTTAAATTCATCATCGTACCCTGCTAATTTTTATACTTTTGAATTGAATTTATTCTAGAATTGCTAATGTAGCATTACTCTTAGCTGGCTTATGTTTATTTCAGACATTTTACCATAGATCTATTTAATATTCAATATAATCTATTTAATATTCAATAGACAATTGAATATTAAATACATTCCTGTACATTATCAGTTATATTAATTATATAAATACAATCATTAAATAGATTTATTTAGAACGAAGTTTAATACCAGTGTTGATATGGATTTTCGAAAACATTTGGTATTAATGATTTCAAAGAGACTACATATTGGGAAAGTAAAAATAACTTTTTGAAACTTTGTAATTAAGATTTCCATCATATTTTGAGTAAAAATATGATGGAAATCTTAGTTTCAAAAGATATTCTAGACATTTTTTAAAAATATTTTATCCTTTTTGATATCGAATTTCTAAGGCATTTCTATTTTCAGTAGTACAGTAGTACTTGCAGATTTGCGTGTGAAGGCGGAGGTTTAATTATCGCCAGCAACTTGTGAACCAGTACTTTCTTTCTAAATGAGAAATCTCCATGAGTGAAGTGGTGACAGCATGTGACAGATTTCCAAAAAGAATGTCAAATTTCATGGTAAGAAATTCCATATATGGCTTGAAAATACAGAGGAAAGTCCTTCAACTCCTGTCAACCAATCAGAGGCTGTTTCTGACGTACTACGCAATTATGGAAGTAGGTGTTTTCCGTTTTCTTTTCTTAGACAGCCATTATTGAGCGACTTGGGAACACCAATCTGCAATTTATTTTTACATTCTTTTGTTTTCTTTAAGCATATTTTTTATTTAATAACTTTTTATATATCTACTTTATATCTATATATATATCTATCTATTTTAATTTTAAATTATCCCTCTGATTAAGTTATTATTTTTGTTCAATTCACATTTTTTGTTATTTCCAGAACATTATGTTAGTACATTTATGCAACTAATAACTGCATCTACAACTTCTTCTTTTAGTGGCGTAACAGCTTTATAGTGACCAAGGGCGTCTGTCCTGTTGGAAGATTTCAAGACAAGAGATGTTTTCTTTTTACGGAGTACGGTTGTCAATCCTACGCCTCTACAGTCATATGAGACCTTGGTCGAGTGGCTAGCGCTGGTTTGTCTCAAGTTATATGAAATATCTTCTACCATTCACAAAATAAAGCCAGAAAAACATTGTTTTTGTAATGTTACCTTAAAAGTACTAAATATGAAATATACTATATAAACAAAACAAAAAATTATTTGCTAAAAATAACTTTAATAGTCATATTTGAGGCCTGACGGCTGAGTGACTAGCGCTCTGGTGCTTGGTGCCACAGGTTTCGGGTCATATGACCGTAGTGTCACAGAGCCCAATCAGACTTCTCACCCTCATCTTCCCAAACTGTAAAAGGGCAATTGAGCTCTAAGCACAGTGATGTGGTGTAGTAGTAGTAGTCATATTAGAGAGGGACCTATGGTTTAAAATTGATTTTGTACCGTTACAAACATCCATGGCACTGCCGGTACTCGAACCCGAAACTTGTGGCACCCACCCATGAGCGCTAGTGACTCGGCTGTCAAGGCCCACATATACAACTACTTAATTTTATTTATGCAAAAATCAATTTAATGGTTGTTATAAAATGGAGGTATTCACTGTTGATTAGATTCCCCGAAATTGGCACGTCCATTGCCTCTGCTGCAGCAGGGATTAATAATAAAAATATGTTCGTGAAGATTGAAATTAATATTAAAATTCGATTTTTCTAATTGTTTTCTGAGCACATAAAATCAATTACAATGCATTATTAGTTTTAGGAAATTAGAATTCTGATATGGAAATATTTTTATAACAGAATACATTCTCAATTCTCAAATGAATATACGAATTCTCATGTTCTGGATAACGATGCCAAACTTTTACTGTATTTAATTTGATGCTAAAGTTGACCATTTTGGGTCCAGAATGATTGATTATAAGAGCGGGTTGACTTTCAACGTAGGGATTAAGATAAGAAACGCCAAATGAGTCTTCTCTTTGAGTTTCTGGCTCGTAAGCCTAACTTAATTACCGAATAACGAACTTCTAATGAACTTGTATACTTAAAATGGGGAAGTCTCCAAATTGATAATAAATAGTTGTATTTTATATGAATTCAGGTCAAATATTTTACATAGATGTTATTAATCAAGGTGGCTTTTGTTTTTTTATAAAATGGTCGTAAAATGATTAAAATATTTGTTTCTTTAATAAAATAATTAATCTGTAAACTTTTATGATCAAAGGTCTTCACTGTTTAAGTTTTTTTTTATCCACGTTCAGGAAAGGAAAGTTTGAAGGGATAAATAAAGATTTAGTTTGGTATTAATGGTAAAATAAATAAATGAGGACCATAAAAAAAATGTCTTAGACTAAACATTTTTAATAATTTTTATCAAGATATCAATCAATCTGTATCGATATATACACAAAATAGACAAAGGTCTTGTAGCCTTATAATCCTTGTATTAAAGAAGCTTTTATCACCGAAATATTGCAGAAAAAAAAAAAATTTTTAACGTTTAACAAAACAAAACAATTAGTTTACCAAATGTGTTAAGGTTTAATTTTATTAAAAAAATGTACTAATTTTATTATTTTAAAATTATTTTCATACATTTAGACTAAAATAATTATATATAAAATTTCATATTTTCATGCATTTATTATTAAAATTTAATAAATAGACTAGATAAAAATCAATACTTCAAAGAAATTCATGAACTTCATGTTGATCCGCATTCATACCAGTTTTAATCTGGCAAAATTTTTAAATAGGCAAAATATTTTGCAGCCTAATTACCTTGTATTAAAGAAGTTTTAATCACTGAAAAAGGAAATATTGTGGAAAATAAAAATTGGGAAGTTAAGTTTAGTTTTTTTTTTTTAAATTAATTTTATCATTTTTAAATTATTTTCATGCATTTAGATTTTAAAGAATTAATAAATCGAGTAGATAAAAATCAATACTTCAAGGAAATTCATGGAATTCATGTTGACCCAAATTCATGACAGTTTTGGTCTGGCAAAACTTTTAAATAAGAAAAATAGGTTCAAGTTAGGCAAAAATTTTGTAGCCTAATTATCCTTCTTTTTAAAGACGGTTTATTGACTGAAATAAGAAATATAGTAGCAAACAAAAATTGGGAAATTTAGTTTGGTATATTTTAAATCCCAATTTAATTATTTTAATATATTTAGATTTTCTAAAAATTAATAAATCTAGTTGATAAAAACCAATACTTGAAAGGAATTCATGTTAACCAACATTCATACCAGTTTTGGGTTTCTGGGATACCCTAATATAGACTATTGCTATTTGTAGACTATGAAGTAAATACAAATTGATTATGAAGTAAATACAAATTAATTATAAAGTAAATACAAATTAATTATGAAGAAAATACAAATTGATTATGAAGTAAATACAATGAAAATCCTAAAATTAAAATTATATTTCTCAAGCCAATAAAAATAATTCTTTCAGTTAATATAAAAACTTGACTTCGAAATTTATATTTTTTTTAACAGTTAGTTGATGGAACTGAACAGCTTGCTAAATACCACATTGGCTCCATAGCGATTAGGATAGTGTTTAAAGCGTCTCGCATCTATTTGATGGGGTAGTTAGCCCTACAAATATACCCGAAATGTAATGTTCTATACTACTCTCCAGTCAGTGGGACATTCATGGAATACATTAGTAAAACACGAGGCCCACCGATGTTCATAAAAAAAAAAAACCCAGCTTATATATATGTGCATGTACATGTATATATATATATATATATATATATATATATATATATATATATATATAAACAGGTGGGCTGCAAAGTTCATAGGCTGATACATAGATGGCGCTACTAGTATTAAATCCATATTATTTTTAGTTAGCCCTAACTTTCAAAAGACATTATAAATTTGACAGCTGTTGCACTATTAGTATTTGAGTTATAGCATTTTTAGTGAAGCAACTTTTGTCAGTTTGAAAAAAATGGATAAAAATGAATTTCGTGTGTAATAAAGCATTGCTTTTTTGGCGAAAAAAATGCTATTGAAGCCAAGGCTTGGCTTGATAAACTTTATTCGGACTTTGCACCAGGAAAATCAACCGTAGAGAAGTGGTTTGCTAAATTTAAACGAAGCGAAATGAGCACCGAGGACGATGCACGCCCCAAAGAGGCTGCTACCGACGAAAACATCAAAAAAAGTCCACAAAACAATTTCTGATAACCGTAAAATGAAGTAAATTGAAATAGCTGAGACCCTAAAGATATCAAAGGAACGTGTTGGACATATCGTGAATGAATATTTGTATATGCGAAAGCTCTGTTCAAAGTGGGTGCCACGCGAGCTCACAATCGACCCAAAAAAAACAACGAATTGATGATTCTAAGCAGTGTTTGGAGGTGTTCAATCGTAATAAACCCGAATTTTTGCGTCAATATGTGACAATGGATGAAACATGGCTCCATCATTTCACACCGGAGTCCAATCGACAGTCAGCCGAGTAGGCTGCACGTGATGAACACTAAAAATGCTTTAACGCTATAATGCTTAAATTCTATAATGCTTAATGCCTTAACTTAATGCTATAATGCTGCAACAGCTATCAAATTTATACACGTGTCTTTTGAAGGTTAGGGCTAACTAAAAATCATATGGATTTAATACTTGTAGCGCCATGTATGTGTCAGCCTACGAACCTTTCAGCCCACCTGTTATTTATTGTTGGCAAGAAAAATTTTTTGTGGATCTTTAAAAACTGAAATTTTGTAAATTGCCATTTTTGGCTCTTCCGACTCAAAAGGTTGCCGACCCCTGGTCTAGTACAAGCCGAGACGTTAAAATGCATAGTAACAGATTGCTAGTGGTGTACCAAGGTAACGGTTATGCAAAGCTGCATAACTACTGTTTTAACCTGTATAGTATCGAGTCTAGCGCTTGGCATTCAAAAACTACAATTGTTAATTAATATCTATAACTAATTAACAATTGTAGTAACTAGATCAAAATTGCTTTGGGTGAAATGAAATAAATAAATGCTAGATAAATTGTATTGTAATGCCATTTAGAATATCAAATCTATTAGATATGTGCAAAAAATAAAACTATTAATGCTTATGCTTCATTAATTGGTTTAAAAAATTGTTTAATGACATTAATAATTAAATTATCTGAGATACCGACAAAAATGCAATGTTTATTCATGTAAATACTTCAAGTTAACCAACAAAGGCTATAATTGACATAATTTTTCAGTTAAAGCTTCATCATTAAAAAGCTTTAATTATAATGAAATAATTAGCTTATCAACTGTAATTAATGTTACATGCCGTTAACATTTCTAAATTCATGCAGATTCGAAAACTGTTAAAGTGAAAGCAATTTGTTCAGAAACCTTTTAAGGCTTACTGCATTGATAACTTATTTGTCTAAATAATTCCGTAACACAAAATTATTTAAACAATATATCTTTTCAAATAATCATCTCGCTGATATTGACTAAATGTAAATTTATGGAAAGCAATCAACAATATAGTTTATAAACTATACAAATTTATTACTCATCATGAACTTGGACTTTTTCTCCATGATGTTTAGATAATGAGTTATGCAGATATTGTAATTACTTCTCTAAGAATAACTCATTTTAAAAATTAATAAAAAGTAATATGTCTGAAGAAATTCATCACATAAAATAAATCTTTAGAAATACACACATTTTTTTTTATTAAGAAAAAAAGTTATTTTAAATCAAAGCAAATAATCTATTCCTATTTATATTTATATATTCTTGGTGAAATTGTTTTCAAATGTTAAAAGATTAAAATAGCAAAGGAATCGCAATATTAAACATTGTACAATATTTATCTTATGGATAAATAAAAAATAGTTTGATGTCAGCATATAAAATCGATTTTGATGCTGCTGAAAATAGAAGATTGAATTGAAAATTGTTCATTTACGAAATTTGAATGTATATGATGATTAAAATTTGTTTCACTAAAGGTATAAATTCTGTTCCATTCAGAAATAAAAAAAAATTAATTTTGAAGTAATCATCATAATTTGAAATTGATTATACTGATTGGTATATGGACGATTTTTATAAATATTATTTATTTATTGTTTGTTTTACTAAAATATCTTTAAAATTGCATTTATATTAAATTATCTGCTGGGTGCAGTATTACATAATAATGTTAAATTTTATTTATATAAATTTAATCAAATTATGCCATATTGTTTGGCTGTGATGTTAATCAGCGTAAGTTCTGATCAAAATGGCAATATATACTATTAATTTGACGTATATTATCACAAAAGCTCATAAAATACTACTATTATTCTATTTATTTTAACTATTACTGACTTAATAAAGTATATAAAATGTACGCCGCAATTGTAATAACATATAGACATGAATGACGCAATTGTAATAATATATAGAAATACATGATGCAATTGTAATAAAATATAGAAATGTATGACGTAATTCTAATAAAATATAGAAATAAATAACACAATTGTAATAAAATATAAAAATATATGACACAATTGTAATAAAATATAAAAATATATGACACAATTGTAATAAAATATAAAAATATATGACACAATTATTAATAAAATTCAATCCACTTGTAACAAAGTGGTGTTAATAGGTTTTGGGAAAATAAAATGTATACATTAAAAAAAAAAAAAAAAAAATTTAGATGCAAATGATTTTTGACGTATTTAATTTAAAAAGATTAAGCAGTTAAATTTTAACTACATTTTTAAATCAGGATTTCATTATTTTACATAAAATATAACTCTATTGCAAAATTTCTTTAAGCATTCAATTAATTCAAGATCTACAACTATTCTGAATTTTTAAACAAAATAGCAAATAATTGATAGTTAAATCTATTGACTATTCTTCTTTCGATTGCATAATCTACTAGAAGTCAAAAGATTATATTTTCAACCTTCTGCGAAATAGCAATTCCATTTAAAATTGGATAAATTCGTATAATTAGGCAACTCTTTTGAGCAATATTTGTACTCAATTTTGAAACACTTCTTTTCCAAACATTTGTCTCAGTAGTCTGTTCGCCTAACGTAAATAGTTCGTATCTGTTTTGCTCTAACGAACTTTAAACATTTTAAAATGATTTTTAGATTTCTTTGTATAATTTGCTAGTGAAAGAATTCATGAATTTTAGATGTTGTCTATACAATTCAATTAGCTTCGTTACATAAGCGTCGTACATACAAGTGAATAAACGGAATTTCAATTTCGAAATTGTCGACCAATTATCTTAAACAAAGCTTGCAATAATTTTTACTTTTAAGTCTCTGATTTTATGAAATTTAAATTAAATAAATAATTCAAGAAACATTGAATAAAGTTTATATGTATTTAGTCGTAAATTTAAGACATACTCAGTTAAGCTAAAAATTGCAATGAAAGGCCTCCTTTGAAATCATTCAAAGTTTGTATAATAAATAAATATGCAGAACATCAGGCATCGTTAAAGAGGAAATTAAACATCTGAATTACTTTTATTTTAACGTTAAAAGACGAAGTCGTTGCAACCACTTTTCAATTTCTAAGGTTACTAAAACTGGCGAGTTCAATTGCTTTAATTATAAATGATGTATCTTAAATACTTTAAATTGCTTTTCGTTGAAGTTTTGTCGACACTTACCACCTCTTATTACACCTGGGTGATTCCTTCTGATTAAATAGTTTGATGTGTTTGATTTTTAAATTGCTGGGATTAGAGTTAATAAATCACTTGTTCAGCCTTATCGCTTCATTAAATATCTATGCATTAAAAAAAAAAGTGGGGTTATTTTTAAGTACTTCTAATCTATTTAACGAACTTTCTCAGAAATAAGTACTACCACTAATGAACCTTGTTTTTTAAATTTAAATTTAAAATAAATAAAATGATTTTTGATTTAAATAAACGATAACGTATAATGACAATAAAAACAATAACGTATAATGCGCCTCTAGTTCCTTTGAAATATGAATTTAAACGTAAAATAATAAATACCGTGAAACAATAAAGCAGAGAAATTATTTTCTAATTTTTTTTTTTTTTTTTTAACATCTATGGTTAATGTTTTAGAAATAGCTAAAAATTTTGAAAACGAAACAAGATCTAAGTTAATCGTTATTTGCTATTAAGTTAGTCGTTATTTGGTCATAAAATATTGAAATGTATGACGAAATTGTAATAAAATATAGAAATATATGACACAATTATTAATAAAATTCAATCCATTTGTAACAAAGCGGTGTTAATAAGCTTTGGGAAAATAAAATTTAAACATCTAAATTAAAATTCAGATTCAATTTATTTTTGACGTATTTAAATTAAAAAGATTAAGCAGTTAAATTTTAACTACATTTTCAAGGCATGATTTCATTATTTTACATGTAAAATATAACTCCATTGCAATATTTCTTTAAGCATTCAATTAGTTCAAGCTCTACATCTTTTTCAGAATTTTCGGACAAAATAGCAAATAATTGATAATTAAATCTATTGACTATTCTCCTTTTCCATTGCATAATCTACTAGAAGTCAAAAGATTATATTTTCAATCTTCTGCGAGATCGCAATTCCATTTAAAAGTGGATAAATTTTTTTTTAGGCAACTCTTTTGAGCAATATTTGTACTCAATTTTGAAACACTTCTTTTCCAAACATTTGTCTCAGTAGTCTGTTAAGTTAACGTAAATAGTTTGCATCTGTTTTGCTCTGACGAACTTCAACATTTCAAAATGATTTTTAGATTTCTTTGTATAATTTGCTAGTGAAAGAATACATGAATTTTATAGATGTTGTCTCTGCAATTTAAATTAGCTTCGTTACATAAGCGTCATACATACAAGTGAATAAACGGAATTTCAATTTCGAAATTGTCGACCCATTATCTTAAACAAAGCTTGCAATAATTTTTTACTTTTAAATCTCTCATTTTATGAAATTTAAATTAAATAAATAATTCAAGAAACATTGAATAAAGTTTATATGTATTTAGTCGTAAATGTAAGACTTAGCCTAAATATTGCAATGAAAGGCCTCCTTTGAAATCATTCAAAGTTTGTATAATAAATAAATATGCAGAACATAAAGGCATCGTTAACGATTAAATTAAACACCTGAATTACTTTTATTTTAACGTTAAAAGACGAAGTCGTTGCAACCACTTTTCTCTAATTCCTAAGGTTGCTAAAACTGGTGAGTTCAATTGCTTTAATTATAAATGACGTATCTTAAATACTTTAAATTGCTTTTCGTTTGAGTTTTGTCGACACTTACAACCTCCTATTACACCTGGGAGCTTCCTTCTGATTAAATAGTTTGATTTTTAAATTGCTGGGATTAGAGTTAATAAATCACTTTGTTCAGCCCTTATCGCTTCATTAAATATCTACACATTAAAAAATAGTGGGGTTCTTTTTTAAGTACTTCTAATCTATTTAATGAACTTTCTTAGAAATAGTCACCAGTACTAAAAACTTATTTAGTTTAAATTTAAAATAAATGAAATGATTTATAGATTTAAATTCTTTTTAGATGGTAAAAAAAAGTTTGATAATGTTAACTTAAACATAAGTTAATACATTTTATGAAACAATAAAGCTGAGAAATTATTTTTTTTTTTCAACATTGTTTTTAACATCTATTATGAATGTTTTAGAAATCGTTAAATTTCTTGAGAAAGAAGCAAGATCTAAGTTTATCATTCTTTATTCACGAAGTAACAATATAGTTCAAATAATTAAAATTTTATTGATTTGAAATATGCATTTGAATAAAATATGCATAAAATTACATTATGATATTTTACAAACTTTTTACATATGACATAATCAGGAACTCATAAAATTAATAAAAAATCTTCTAGATTTTTTATTAAAAAAATATTTGATGGCAAACATCTAATCTGTAATGAAGTTCGTTCCGCATAATTTGTAGTTTTCCTCTATCCATAATTATTAATGCAGCCAGTGATACGTTTTTAAGTTTACTGAGTCTTTTCGGCAGCGGTGATTTATTAACAAAATAAAAAGAAATCAAATGAAGTAAGTAGAGGGAATTAAGTGTTCATGTAAATAAGGGTAAATCATCGTCATCCACATTCAATCCAGTGTTGTGGAAGCTCCTGTCTTATGTAATTGAGAACATGCAATATCCATTGGAGAGCGTTTCGCTTGTCGCTCTATGGTCATATCATGCACACTCTTTAAAATTAGTCCGGTACCTACAGTTTAACGAGGATTTCAAACTTAATCATTCATGCTACCGCCAGGTCATGCTACCATGCTACCATTAATAATGCTACCATTATTCATGCTACCATTAATAATCATTCATGCAACCGCCAGGATTCTAACCTGAAGTCTGTAGTACCAAAGGATAGTGCACTAGCCAATTGGCCAACAGGGGCTGCCAATTAGAGAAGAGATCTATTTTGTTTAATCTTAAAATTTGTACTGTATTCTCAAAGTTGAGGAAACAATCATATTCCAAATATGTGCAGATAATTCTATATGTTACCGATTTCTCCTAGAAAAAAAAATAGGGTCGTGCAATTTTATTTGTAACATGATTCAAAAGTCATTCACTTTTGGTGATATTCTCCCTAACTGCTTAATTGCATAGCAACCTGAAGGCCAACTGGCTATCGCTTTGGCCTTTGGTACCACAGACTTCATGTTCGAATCCTGGCATGACATAGATGCTTGTTAGTGTTTCGGAATCCACGTTAAACTATAGGTCCAATCTAATTACCCTAAAGTGTGCAGAAATGACCGTAGAGTGACAAACTAAACCTAACATCAATCACATAGAGAGATGTTAAAAAAAATGGTTGATATTGAAAAAGAAGCTTCAAATATTTTTCTATATTTTTATGTATAACTGATTTTTTCACTTCCATTCATACATGTAAGCTAACTTTGCATCATTTACATTACATTAAGGACATTAAAAATATATATATATATAATCTTGTGTATTTTTGGTGATTTACTTCAAATACAGACACAAATCTCTGTCATTTCAGATAAGAATAAATAGCATAGAGTAAGCATAAAAGTGCACAGGTTAGAATATTAGTCAATAGGATCACATGATTTACATGCTCCTCGCCAAAAACTATGCCACGTTGACAAACATCGATCAGATCTTTTCCCCTTGGCGCAACACTAGGAACGCAAGCAGCCAGTGGTATCTTATCGACAATCTCGACTTGTTATTCCGTATCCTATAGCCCTTGCAAAAACAAGGAATCCCATTAGCAGCAGCAAAAAAAACTGATAGTCCGCTTCGAGACACATATTTAATAGTGATACGAATCCTTAGTTGCAACGCGGGGGGGGGGAAACAGAGATTTTGGAATTCAACTTCCGGGTGATGTACAAGAAGAAAGAATAAAAAACAAACAAAAAGGGGGTGTATGGAGCTTTCTTGTTGTTTGGGTAGAGGTGAAAGTGGCATTTGTATTCCTGGAAGCTGATATGCATTTCTTTGGGTGGAGGACAAAACCCTGAAATTTGCAAGTAGATAAGGCGCAGGGCCATTCAGCTTGGAGCCTTTGTGGGAACACGAAAGGGCTATTTACACGGAAGAGAAAAAAATCTTTATTGATCTGCGTGGTTGGGGCGCAAAAAAATTGTTTCGAGAATTTGGGTTTCTGGTTGTTATGCATGGTAAAAGCAAATCTCAGTTAATCTGTGATTATCAATAGCTATTCTAATTAATCTGGTTAAGTCCCCTTTAGATTTAATCATTTTTAGTCTTCAATAGTTGCAAAGCACATTGCACATCTGTTATTTGTGAATAATAGCCCATTGATTATTTTTTTTTTGAATTTTGAGTTGTTTTTTTTTCACGAATTGAAAATTTTTTAAAGATTCATAAATCCAAAATTCCATACATAATAAAATCAGTGATATATAAAAAAATCATTTAACGTTTTTTTTTTTTTCCATTTCGCTAATTTCATTTTCCATATTTCCCCATTTAATTATGGAGTTGGAGAGATATAACCCAATATAATTACAAACTAAACCTATATTACATAGGCGTTGTCAAAAAAATGGAGGATATTGAAGAAGAAACTTTGATTGTTTTCTTTATTTTCATGTCTCTTTGATATTACTATTATTATTTACTGCTATTTATATTAAATTTTTAAAATTCGATAATACGTTTCTGCTAACTTTGCATTATTTACATTAAATAAAAGGTAGTTTTTAAAAATATATAATCATGCGTACCTTTGATGATTTACTACAAATACACACATGCATGCTTTTTATTCTTATCTAAATATGACATAGCATATAAGAGTAAGCATAAAAGTGCACAGCGTAGAATATTAGTCAATAGAAACACATGATTTACATGCTCGGCGCCAAAAACTATGCTACGTTGACAAACATCGATCAGATATTTTCCCCTTGGAGCAACACAAGCAGACAGTGGTATCTTATCGACAATCTCGACTTGTTATTCCGTATCCTATAGCCCTTGCAAAAACAAGGAATCCCATTAGCAGCAGCAAAAACTGATAGTCCGCTTCGAGACACATATTTAATAGTGACACGAATCCTTGGTTGCAACGCGGAGGGAAAGAGATTTTGGAATTCAACTTCCGGATGATGTACAAGAAGAAGAAAAATAATAAAACAAACAAAAAGGGATGTACGGAACTTTCTTGTTGTTTGGATAGAGGTGAAAGTGGCATTTGTATTCCTGGAAGCTGATATGCATTTCTTTGGGTGTAGTACAAAACCCTGAAATTTGCAAGTAGATAAGGGCGCAGGGCCATTCAGGTTGGAGCCTTTGTGGGAACACGAAAGGGCTATTTACATGGAAGAGGAAAAAAAAATCTTTATTGATCTGCGTGGTTGGGGAGCAAAACAAATTGTTTCGGGATTTTGGGTTTCAGCTTTTTATGCATGGTAAAAGCAAAGAATCTCAGTTAATCTGAGAATATCAATAGCTATTATAACCATATGAATTAACTCCCTTTGGACGCAAACATTTTTAGTCTTGAATAATTGCAATGCACGTTTCTGTTATTTGTGAGTATAGACCTTTGATGATTTTGTTTTCTTTTGAATCTCACAGTACAAGGTTAGAATATTTTTCAAAAATTCATATTTTCAAAACTTTGATACATAACAAATTCAGTGATGCACGAAAAAAAACATACGTTTTTTTCCATGTTGCTCATTTCGTTTTCCATATCACCCCATGCAATTGTGGAGTTGAAGAGATATAATCTAATTGCAAACTAAACTAAACCACAATTATATAGGCTGTGTAGAAATAAAAAATGGATGATATTGAAGGAGAAACTTTGAATGTTTTCTTTATTTTCATGTATCACTGATACTACTTATACGTCACAAAATAAAAATTTTAAAATTGGATCATTTATTTATGCTAGCCTTACATAATTTACATTAAATAAAATAAATTTAACAAAAATGTAATCTTATGTATCTTTGTTTATTTACTTCAAATACACACACATAAATCGTTTTATTCTTATCTAAATATGACATAGTAAGCAAGAGTAAAAAAAAATGCACAGCATTGAATATTAGTCAATAGGAACACATGATTTACATGCGCGGCGCCAAAAACTATGCCACGTTGACAAACATCGATCAGATCTTTTCCCCTTGAGCAACACTAAGTACGCAAGCAGCCAGTGGTATCTTATCGACAATCTGGACTTGTTATTCCGTATCCTATAGCCCTTGCAAAGACAAGGAATCCCATTAGCAGCGGCAAAAAACTGATAGTCCGCTTCGAGACACATATTTAATAGTGACACGAATCCTCGGTTGCAACGCGGGGGAAACAGAGATTTTGGAATTCAACTTCCGGGTGATGTACAAGAAGAAGAAAGAATAAAAACAAACAAAAAGGGGGTGTATGGAACTTTCTTGTGTTTGGGTAGAGGTGAAAGTGGCATTTGTATTCCTGGAAGCTGATATGCATTTCTTTGGGTGGAGGACAAAACCCTGAAATTTGCAAGTAGATAAGGGCGCCGGGCCATTCAGCTTGGAGCCTTTGTGGGAACACGAAAGGCTATTTACATGGAAGAGGAAAAAATCTTTATTGATCTGCGTGGTTGGGGCTCAAAACAAATTGTTTCGGGATTTTGGGTTTCAGGTTTTTTATGCATGGTAAAAGCAAACAATCTCATCTAATCTCTGAATATCAATAGCTATTATAACCATATGAATTAACTCCCCTTTGGATGCAATTTTTAGTCTTGAATAGTTGCAATGCACATTGCACATTTCTATTATTTGTGAGTAATACATCTTTGATGATTTTGTTTTCTTTCGAATTTTATAGTACAAGGTTAGAATGTTTAAAAAAAAAAATTATATTTTCAAAACTTTTATACATCTAATAAAGTCAAGGAGACATGAAAATAAAAAACATTCCTTGTTTTTTTTTTCCCATATTGCTGATTTCTTATCCCGCATCACCCCATGTAATTGTGGAGTTGAAGACAGACATGCCAAAAGTGATTAATTTTGCCTCATGTCACAAACTAAATTATCTGATCCATTTTTTCTTTAAAAAAAAGGAGTTAGTAGATAGAAATTTATTGAGCATTTTGAGCACATTGCACAATTCTGTTATTTGTAAGTAATAGACATTTTATAATTGTGTTCTCTTTTGAATCTTATAGTACACGAATTGAATATTTTTCAAAGATTCATATTTTCAAAACTTTTACACAGAATATAATCAGTGATACATGAAAATAAGAAAAAAAATCATTCGAATTTTTTTTTTCATATCGCTCGTTTCCTTTTCAACATCATACCATATAATGGTAGACTTGAAGAGATATATACCAGAATTATTCTTTTCGAGTCATACCACAAACTAAATTGTATGGCCATTTTTTTTTTGACTAAGAAAAAAGGTAATAAACGATTTACTGATTATTTTGAAAAATATGGTTATTTTCCCAAATGCGTGAGTTCAGAGAATGAATTGTGTTTTTCAGCAAGTTGGAGCTCCATCCGATTGGGTTTTAGACGTCCATAGTTACTTAAATGATGAGCTTTCAAAACGTTAGATTCGAAATGCGGGCGACTATGGTTTATTGTTATTCAGATGGCCACCTATATTCCCTGGTATTACGCCATGTGATTTCTTTTTTATAGGTTTGCATTAAAGGTTTTGTTTATAAACCAACATTACAGAAAACGCTCAATGAACTTTTGGCAATAAAAACTGTAATATGTGTGGAATGAACATGAATATATATTAAGATTTTATCTTGTTATGAAAGGCTTCAACATCGAATATTTGTAACCAGAAAAAACAACAAATATGGATTGTTTTTTTTATTTTCATGTATTACTCATTATTTTAAATATAGTTTGAAAAATATATGTTATTTTATAAAATTAAAAATTTTTAAAATCCAGTTGTTTAATCCTGTACATGACTGAAGACATTGCCGAAGACAAAAAATAACAAGAAGATAAATTACAACTACTTGAGGAATATCAGAGTATGCTTTCATCACAGCAAATGAATGGAATTACTATCGTCACTGACTCAAGGTCTGCCTTACAAGCTTCTTAATAAAGGTTTCTTAAGTATGTTTTTGATCTCTGTTTTAAACAAATCCACTGCTTCCACAGAATGTGTATCTTACAATGGATCGCTGCTCATGCGGATTTGGAATTTAATGAAATTGCAGATATTTTGGCAAAGAATGCCAGAAGTCTGGATCAGATTGCCATTCTACTTCTTTTGCAAATGCAAATGCCTTAGCAAAAATCTAAAAGTTATGATTCCTTCTAAGATCAAACCAAATGTAAAATTGCAGAACTAAACGTCGACAGATAAACAGCTATTACTCCCACAAGATTAAGGATGAGCACCATAAAAATAAGGAAATTTCTGCTGATGGCATTAAAAAATAAAAAATGTGGCAACTGCCCTAATGTCGAGTTTACTCCTCAACAAGCATTTGATTGCCCAGCTGTTGCAACAGTCATATATTGTCTGAACCATCTGTCGGACGAGGATTTATACTCCGAGCTGACAATCAACTTGGCCAATATTATTCAGGAAAACCACAATATTTGATTCCCTTGTACTCTTCAGGGGATACAACAACATCAACATAAATTAAATTGAATGCAAGATTAAATGCAAGATAAATGTGCAAGATAAATTACAATTATAATGCTCGGTATTAAAATAAAAATAATAAAAGTGGCTAGAAGCAATAGTGTATAGGTTATATAGCGGATTTTTATATCATTAATCTTTAAATGAACAAATGATAATAGAAGAAATAGAAGAACTACTAATTATTTGATGAATCATAAGAAACATCATTATTAATTATTGATTTTTATACTTTTTAGTACCTCCTACCATATATTATTTAATATTTAACATAAAACATATGCACGATAAACTGGATAACCAACCTATTCACAGTAACTGTTCCATAAACTGAGGCATTCAGAAGAGGAGTGAGACAGACGGAAAGGATTCGTTTGACTTTGCATAAGATTGGTGAATTGTCTTATCTTGTAACTTTTAGATTTATCTCACTTTTCAAACGCTCTTAAAAGACAATTAGAATAAGTACAATAAGTACTAGAGATAAAAGAATTGTATAAGAGTGAAAATTAAATATTTATAAAGGAACTACTCTTTAGGCAATTCTTGATTCCATTCCCTATAGTGAAACAGAAATTCAATTATGAAAGTAAGAATAGTTGAAAGTACTTTCCCGGCAACTAAAAGAAAATAAATAAGATGGGTAAATATAAAAAGAAAGAGATGGATAAAGTCAAATAGAAATCAAATAGAATAGATCAAATAGAAAGTATATTTTAGCAGAGGAAAGATGATAAGAAGCCCAATTAGTACTAGAAATAAAAGTGAATAAAAATAATAATATCCAGAAAGAAAAAGTGACGTTCCCCATAGCCACAGGGTTACGAGACCTTTCGTAGAAATTGAAGTATTATTACTATCTTATAATATGCATTTTCAGACATATCAAATATACTGTAAAAGAGTAAGAAATTTAGCAAGAGTAAGAAAAAAACTTTATAACCGAAAGCACTTTGCGGCTTGCTTCTACATATTTAGCACATTGAAACAAAGTGTGTTCAACAGTTTCCGAGTATTGCAGAATGAGCATAATTGAGAGAAAGTCAGATCTAATCTATGAAGTTTAGAGTTAGAAAGGCATGTCTGTGTTCGAAATTTGGAAAAATAATGTCTTATTTTCGATTAGTAGGAAGGTTTAATGCTATCCAAATCACTGAATTCGACTATATTTTACATCTATCATCTGTTCTGTTGCTTTTATATATGCTTTCTTTTTTTTTCTGAAATATTAGGTCTATAAAGGAAATATTAGGTCGCAGATATCCAATGAAATATTATTGTATTGCTGCAGATTTTTGCAGAATCTGTCAGTTCATTCTCTGTAATACCAACATGCCCTGGGGATCAGATGAATTTGATGCTTAAAATAATATTGCAAATATTTTGGAGGTGATTGCCAAGGAACTGGATGGCACTATTGGAATGGATGTTACAATTCTTGAATTAAATTTTGTTTGTGGAAACGTATAATGCTCGAAGAACAGAAAGATTGTCTGTGTGGAAAATATTAAAGAGATGAGAAAGCATAAGTTTAAAGTTTAAGAGAAGTGCTAAGGCTTCTCTTGTTAAAATATTGCTGTAATAAGAAATCTGTCCTGATAAAGACACTCCAAAAAATAAATGATAACTGGTAGTTAGGTATGCTTAAGAGATGTCTTAAATGTGTCTCAATCTAAAATGACAATCAATGTTCTCTTTGTATTGTTCAAAAGGTTGTTGATGATATGATGGGGTAACTGCAAAACTACTAACTGCTGCCGACTAGCAGGAGTAAAATTGGGAATTAAATTGGAAGGTTGACATTTTAATTGTCTAGAATGTTTTCAAATATCAAAAAAAGAAAAATATAGAAGAGAAATGGGGCGTTTCCACCTTGGGAATTGATTTCCTGAGCGAAGATAAATGGAAAACAGGAATCAAAAGAAATATGTTTGAGAAGAAAGCGCTCCGCCAGAATTTACTGACTCAGAAACAAAGAAAGTTGACCGGCTTTTTAGTAAAATGGAGATCAGAGTCCTTTCGAAAGACCCGTTTCAAAGCGTAAAGCAGGATTATACAAGGTGTTGGAAGTGTTTGAAGTCGCTATGATTGGATAAGATAAAGATAGGAGCTCTATATTCTAATAAGCTATGAATTGGGGAATTTGTTATTTGAATTGAATGTCAGGACCAACAGCCCCATTAAATGCATTCAAGTTTTTCATGATTTTCTTTTTAAGATATAGGATGGGTTGTTTTTTAAGAGAGTTTATAAAAGATGACGCCTATAATACTGCCATGTTGTTTCTAAGGAATAGGGATATTGTAAACTTCAATCTTGCTTATAGAATATTTTAACTTGTACTCTTCTACTGGCTTTTAATTTAGATGAGAATAGGTCTTTTTCCGGAGGGCGATATACCCCGAGCTTCAATAAAAGAAAGTCGATTGACAATTTTAAATTTCAGTACTTTTTCTTCATGTTTATGTTTAAGACAATTGTTGCTAGTGGCTTTATTTGCTTTAATGCAATTGACACATTTGGGAATTTGGATAGAGCAAGAGTCTATATAATGTTGGATACTGCAGAATTCACAGGCAATCGAATTTTTACAAATAGTGGTTTGGTGAGCATATCGATAACAATTATGCCACTGAAGAAGGTTTATCATAAAACCGATAAGTGTTTCGTTGTGTTAGCCATAATCTGCCCTATTCTGGTAAGATTGCACTTATAATAGTAACTAAGACATATATGGGAAGAGTAGGCGTTGCTCGTTTTCGTGCAAATCGCTAAATTTTTTGTGATGGAGAAGTTGTTTTCCCCTTCCAGTTCCTTTGCAAATTCTTCAAGTGATTATTTATATATATATATATATATAGGAAACAGAAATTGGGTGGAAATCTTTTCTGGGTACAGAGATGCTTTAAATGGAATTCCTACAATGAGTGTCATGTTTGCCAGTTCTCTGGAGGTATCAAAGTGAATAATGAATAGGATTGGCTTGGTTTGCCTTGTCGAGTGATACGCGAGTATTCATTATATTTCAAAGAAGTTACTTTTGACACATGTTTTCCTTGAGAACTCTTAAATAGTTTGTTTGTCGCTCTACGGCCATCTTATGCACACTTTAGGCTAAACAGACCGGGACCTACAGTTTAAAGTGGATTCTAAGCCACTTCAAACACCCATGCCACCGCCGGGACTGGAACCCAAACCTGTGGTACAGAGCACCAGAGCGCTAACCACTCGGCCATTCAGGTCCCGAACTCTTAGATGTTCTTTCAGTATCGAGCCATTCGGAATCACAAATTACAATGAGAAAGAAACGAGCGCCGTATTCGCATGCAATTTTTAAATCTGAAAGGATGTCACGATGATATATTAAATTAATGTCAGTGTTGGAGGTGTAATCTACGAATGCTAGGGTTTTTATTGCTGTCCGTCATACGAAACTCTAAACACGACCACTCAAAGTGTTACCGCCTTATGATTTACAAGAATTTAGTGACGAAAACGAATAATGAGGAATTAAAATACAAATACAGGTGACTGACCTGAATTAGAAACTAAATTGAAACAAAACAAAAAAAATAAAAATCAGAGAAAAAAATTTGATACAAATCAAATGGATAAACAGCTTAAATGTTATTCTCAGCTTCACACACTTTCTCGAAACGAGTCCAAAGTATATATGACTAAATGGGAATATAAAGATGCTGAAACGAAGAACTGTGATAAAGCACCAATTCTAGTACGAAAATGAAGCGATATATTGACAGCAACATTTTGCTGCTACTGAATTGGTACGTGGTCTTTTTTTAATATTCATAGTGTATTATAGTTCCCGAAATCATGATGAGTAAAAAATAAAAGAAATTTATTTGCAAAAAAGTAAGTAAGTAAAGTCTAAAAAAAGAAAGTAAAGTAAAGTAAGTAAAGTCTATTAAAAAGATTGCTAAATGTAAAAATGCTGTTGTAGGAATTTGGCACTTTGAATATCTTCAAGTGGACCAAATATGTTCTATCAATAAATAAAATAAAAAGAGTAAATATTTTTATTGGAATTTAATTAATAAAAATTTCAAATTAACAACTAAAAGCACTGATTCATGATTATTATCAAAAGGTACTTTATATATATTTAAATAAATGCACGAAATACTTTTTGATACGTTAATCTTAAATTAAAATGAATAATGTATTTGTTTTTCGAAAAGATATTCTAATAGTAATCACTTATTCGGTAATGAATGCAAGATACAAAAATAGTAGATTTTAATAACTTTTAACAAAAAAAAGGTATTTCTTAAAACATAATTATTATTTACCATTATTGCTCCATGTTTTTGCATTCAATCTAAACTCTTTGAATAGCCAAAATTAACTGCTTCAAAAAATTATGAAAGGTTTTCCATCAATACTAGTTATAAATAATTTTCCATTCAATTGAAACTTTTA
>BPLR01010640.1:0-50347 GCA_021605095.1 Caerostris extrusa | reverse complement strand
CTTATTATCTTCTTATATATTCAACAACAATAATATATGTATATATATTATTGTTGTTGTTGTTTAAAGGATATGATTCTTTCTCTTACAAATGAATGTATTTATCGTTTAATTTTATTCAAATATCGATTTAATAAACCATGTTTAATCAGGAATTAAGTTTCTTTATAATTCTCTATAATAATAATAATTTATTATTTCTTTTCTTTAATCTTACTTTATCCCTAAAACTTTCACTTACCCTGTCCACAAACTCGCACACACACAAAAAAATGAAAATTTTATGGTTTAGAAAATAATAAAATGAATAGATAATAGAAAAATAATTTAAAAATTAAATATCTTGAGAAAGAAAAGTAATTTCATATCCAAACAAACCAATTGAATATTACACAGAATTTTGCATTATAAAAAAAACAACTTATTTTTGATATAATCAAAACCGACGTAAAATTTGTTTATCATAAACTATTTTAGGAATTATAAAGCTTAACTAGCAATCACAGTACCATTCTGAAAACATTTTTCATTTTATTTAGTATAGGAAATGTTATCCATGTTGGTGTGTTTCTTTCTACATAAGAAAAATACTTTTTATAATAAAATATATATATATATAACTATAAATTTGATAATTTGCCTAATTTCGATGGAATTTAATTAAACTGGAAAACATAAATAATAAATAACATACGTTATAAGAAAAGATACACACAAAAAAGAATTATGAAAGTTTTGTTTTTTTCTTTGTTTGTATTTTTAAAACTCTTGTATCATTAAATATAGATGATAAAAGAAATAATACTATAATCGTAAGATGGCACTATATAATGTGCGTATCAAATAAAGGAGTTTTTAATATATAGCTACTACTATTAAAAATAGAAGTATTTCGAGCTAGTTTTACCATCAAGTAATACCAATCATAACTGGCGTTTTAAATATTGATAGTATATTCTCTTATTAGAATATTCTGTAGATTAAAAATGATGACTTTGATAATCCTATTTAATGTATTTCAATGAATATTTTGAAATCAAAAAATTCATTTTCTTTCTAATTATATAATATTTAAAACCTTAATAGTGCCTTGCGCACAACTAGAGTGAAATATAGCCCAGGTTTCTACTTGACGTCATACATTGCATTCACCAATTTTAGAATTAAGGAGACTCGTTGAAAATTGTTTGAGTGTTTTACATTAACATTCAGGCTTCTTGGTGGGAATTTCCGGTTTTCTACTTACTATATGACGCAAACATGGGGGTTAACTTATAAAAGCAAGGCAAAATTTTCCCTTCATCCCCGTTGCTAGGGGGTTCTCTTGATTTGCATAGCTTTGAAACACGAGGCTCAAGTAATGAAAAAAAAAAAAAAATGAATTAATTAACTTAAAAAGTTGAATGAATTATTTAACTTTTATTAGTTTATTAATTTTATAAAATTTCAAGATTTTTTAATATCACTATATGTTTAATAATAGTTTTTTAAAAAATAATAAATATTTAAAAATTTATCATAAAAAATAAAAATGAGTAGAATGACAATAAATCTCTCAAAAAATAAAGCAAAATAACGATATTTTTTTATTTAAAAATAACATTTAAAATATGTTATACTTTTAATATTTAAAAAGTTATTACTTCTTATTAGTAATATATGAAAAAAGAAGTTAGAAGTTAGCTTTCAAGGAGAGATCAATAAGTATCCGTCACCAAAACATATACTTTCGTGTTATGACTAAAATATTAACCGGCTAAAGCAATAGAGTCCCCTCTTGATAATTTTTAAGTAAATGCAGTGTAAAAATTTTAAATACTTTTATATACATCCCAGATAAAATATTACAGAATTAGAATTTTTTAATTCATACTTGTTTATATAATCATGCATTTTGATCGCTGATTGAATCTTTTATTAAGTATAGTATAACATGTAGCCAAATAACAGCAGAAATTTTTGCCCACTTTTCCATTTTGGATGATTGCGGATATGCAACATTTTTCTTCAGAGCAAAGTTCAAAGCATCCCAAAATTTTCATTGAGGTTAAAATATAAAGAATTTAATGCCCAAGTAAGGTAAGGTATGGGGCATCAACTTAATATTCTGTTAGCCAGTCGTGAACACATCCAATATTCTGTTAGCCAAGGGCAACTGTCATCTTGGTAGATGGGTTATGTGAAAAGAAAATCTTTCCACGCATAAAAAGACAAAAGATTCAAGGATGGTAATATTACCCACAATAGTCACTTGAGTGTTGTTTTTCTCCAGGGATATAACATCAGTGACATAGTCCAGATTATACACTTCTTCAGTCCTTCTGCTAACTCGATAGGAATACACTCAGAAGCATTCGCCTGACCATATTTCATTTCGTTAGTTATCCAGAGTCGTGGATTGCTGGATGTGCTCTCCTGTTTTTGAGCTGTTGTCAACCGTCATCGGATATTCTGTAAATATTTTCATGCAATGCACCTCCGGCACAGAATGTGTTCGGAAATAGATGAACTTAGTTGAATATTAACCTGTATCAGCAATTAGTTTCTGCTTTTGAAGTGATTTATTTCAATTGTCCTTTGGCCAACATTGTATCACAGGCGTCGTTAGTGCATAAGATTATTTTTGGATAAGGTGAAGATTCAGCTGTATATATATGTAAATTTTGGAGAATAAGCATTTGAACGAGTTATGCGGATGGTCTGAAATGCAAATAGGCAAGTAATTATAGCGCGAGATAGAGGAGAAGGATGAACTAACAGTCTCTACACGTCACCTACATAATGCAGAATTTCGAGAAGCGGGGTTCTGCTTTTCAGAAGACATTTGGGAATTAATAGATGCCTGGACGATGACACTGAAGGCAGTTCCGGCAATCGGGTGATTTTACGTGGGGTCAAATTGCAAGATTACGAATGTCTGGTTGGTCTTACACCATCGTCTCGTTGCTGAAACGCACGTAGATGTGTCCACCGTGCATAGAATTTGGATTAGGTGTATCGATAAACAAAATGCTAATCGTTTTGAAACCAGGCTCGCCTAGAACGTTCCACAGACGCAGCCAAAGGAAGAGGTGGTGGCCTAATAACAAACTAGTCTTGATATTATGCGAATTGTGTAGAGAACTCTGGGAGAACAATTTCTCAATCTTTTCAAATCTTCTCCAATATCTGGGAGAACAATTTGACGACGATTGTCTGAAAGTGCTCTGGCACAAAAGCAGCTCTTTTTGAAGATTGTCATTGATGCAAACCCCCTATGTGACAGACTGTGAGAATGTCAGAATGTGCCTTTTGGATGACTGAAAGGAACTATATGGTATTTACGAAAAGTTTCGGTTTGGCTTGTTTGATGATAGTCGCGGTGTGTTAGTTTAGGGGGTTGAGGAACCAATAAACAAAGAGCCAATCTGACAACTACTGTTGTTATACAACTCGTCAACGTGGCAAAATGATTTAATGGCTATCATATAAGATAACAGATCCCCTGTGCTATGCATCAGAGATATATCAACTGAATGACGATACATTGATGAGATGGTATTTAACAGTAGGACATAGCATCAACAGAAAAAATTTGCAGCCAGTCCAATTGCTTTCTTGGCTTGCAATATTTTCTGATCACACACTAATCGGGTATATTTGAAGCGTCTTGCCGTCTTTTGTCTTCCTCCCTTACGTCAATCGGAAGATAAATACGAAAGACTGTTGAGAGCATATGGGCTTTCATTCCTTAGGGACACTATCCTCACGATAATTGAATATGTATCTCATAGGGTTGCTGTTTGCATCACCACAAGTCCAACTTCCTACTGATCATCCTGCATATTTCATCGCTGAATAAAATTATCTTCTTGAAAATAGCATCACTTGTTGACATATATATTCTTTGTTTATTAAATTTCATCATATTCCACCCATTCATTTATGGTGTTACAATTTCTATATCGGCAGTGTTGTTTTCCTATTACTATTATAAATATCACCAAGGCTATTACTCTGCGTTTTACCACAATAAAATTAAATAAAGACATAAACATAAAAACCTACAGATAATATTTATTATTTACAATACAAATAAAAAAAAAAAATCTATGGAAGTGGAATTAATACTTTTTGGATTGATAGGCTTTACCCATTGCACTAATTGAACGTTTTATTGAACAAATTATTAAACATATCAAAACATTTTAATTATGTTAACTAATTTTCTCTGAAAATTATGCTGCTGCTCATTAAGGCTTCGGCCAGCTAATATTACAGTTAAGTGTTTATAAATTTGAAACAAAATGGTAGCTGATAGAATGTGACCATTCATTATTAGTAAAATAAAAAAACTATATTAAATAATTTATGGATTATCCTTTTATTACTTGAAATTAGCTTATTGCTAATAATAATAATTGTTAATATTTTTAAATTATTATTTTAGTAATCATTATTGTTTTTTTTATAATAAATAAATAAAAGTAAAAGTACCTTAATGTATTGCTAAAGGCATTCATTGTGCTAATAATTAAAACAAAAACGTGGTAGCAAAAAAAGTAATCTGAATTTAACGAACAATTCAACGTTCAAATTATCAAATTTTGGCCAATGAGGTAAAGCTCTAGAGTATCACAACTTAGCATCCGAAAGATGTGTAAAAGAGAGAAAGTCTGTTTCTAGGTCATAATGTCCATTCAAATTTGGTCCAATTTTGGGCCGCATGATGCCCATTAACTTGACTGCAAAAATATTTTACATATGCTTCTCCTCAATATTAGTATATGACACCGTATGAGAGAGTTAATGCAATTTAGATAAAGGAAGCTGGTGGTCATTTCGAAAAATCGCTTGGTATACAACAGAGGACAATCTAGAGAGAGACGATATAACTTGAGAACAGTGATCTTCAACAGAACTCTAGTGACTTCTGATTCGTCTTTATTTAACAAAGCCGACGTTTAACAGAGACATTAGTAACAGCAAGAGCCACTGGTACAGATCGGAAATGAACATGGGGTATTTCGGCGTCCATTTCCTCATTTCCCTGAACTTCCGTCCCTACCAATCTTACTGACTGAGTAGAATTCTTTTCAGGTATTTGTTCTGGTATGAATTGAGCCTCGATGAACAACAAAAAGATATTCTGGAAACGTCAAGGATAGTAGTGGGACAACTTGATTGTCACCCGCCAACCAATGTGGTAATTGAAAGTTATGTTTTGGATTACTCTTTATTACTGTTACTCTTTATTAGTAGAAGTTCTTTATTTGCAGCTGTAGCTCTAGAATAAAACATTAATCCCCTCTAGTAAAATATTAAATCAGAATTGCTTCTTCTGCACTTCATACCTACAGATTTTCATTCTATTAGGATAACTCATTGTGAATATCCTTGGTGCATCGTTGCTAAGAGCTTATAGTAGTTTATTTCATCTCTTACAAACATTTTGAATACATTACATCTGGGTTTGTCAATATTTCATAAAGTTCTTAACGCAAACAAGGTAACGCAATGAAAAATAATGCACAACCACTTCCGTTTTTTATATCATTTGAATGCTTATGACTCAAAAATGTACTTCATGACTGATACATTTCGAAATAGACCTACTATAATATATTATATTCAATACATTCTAAATCAAATAAAATGTGTGTCAAAGTGAAATCCTTGTGGACAAGAACAGTTCTTGAAGGCAAAGACATGCGATTTCCCAAGAGTTTTTGACATCTTTCCGACCTCAGCAAAGGATAATGTCCTTCAATAACAGTTGATGACGCCGAGCTTGACATTGTTGTAAACATAACGGTGTTCTACTCGATTTATATTGCATCAGTGTTTGGCGGATGTTGCGAGAGGAATTTCAATATAGATTCGACACATCTGATCAAGGTCTGATGACAAATTACGCGAGGGTTGTAATTTTGAGGTTAGCGACAAGCTGTCTTCTCTGTTAGAAACAAAAAAAAAACAAGGATTTCGTCTTCTTAAGTACGTTTTATTTAATTATTTTGCTCAAAAAAAAATTTTTTTTTATTACGTCTCAAAAGTTTGTTGAGTTAGGAAAGAATAATTGCATTGAAGTTTTGAAGTGAGCATTTTGACATTCTTGATAAAGCATCTTGAAACAGCAATTAAAAATATATTTAGGGCATGGGTTTTTTAAGTAGTTAAGCTTATATAAAGTTTTATATTTGCCCTTTCTTATTTAGAGCGTAATTAATGTTCTACTAAACATTCAACTGGTTTCAGATCTAAAGACGATAAACACTAAATTAAAGATTCAAAAACTGACTCATTTTTCTTCGTCTTAAATTTTTTTTTAAATCAATTAATTTCAGTAAACTATATTTAAATTTACCTGATCATCGAAGTCTATTACTTCAACCAAGTCCAATCAAGATTATATTATATTATATTATTGAGGATATACCTGAATATTTTTTTATCTATCTATTACAATTACTTTCTTAAACAAAAATGTATCATTTGTCCTATTTTTAAAATAAATTATACATTTATTTGTTTAAATTAAATTAATAAATAAATCAGTAAATCAGTAAATAAATAAATAAATTTAATTTAATAATGATTTAATTATGTATCTTATTTATCAGTTGAAATATAATTGAAAAGCTTCATTTGATAAATGAGAACATAGAAAAGGAAAAATATTATCTCTAATTTATTTTTATATTGAATTATGGAATCATAAATGTTGTTTCGAAAATGCTTTAATAAGTAATTTAAGATAAAGAAAAAAACTGTTTATGTAATTTTAAAGCATGACATTTTATTTTTATTGTAATGTTAAATATATTTTACGTTAAAAATCCCTTTTGGTAATTCTAATTATGAAATAAAAATGTACTTAATTACAAAGTATACAAACACAAATACATTACAGCGTTCTTTAAAAGCATTACTGTAAGTATTAAAAAATAAAAATTTAGTTGAATTTCCGAAAGTTTTTTATTTGCATAATAAAAATATAATATTTTTTTTTAATCGTGGATTTAATTGTATACAAAAAAGGCAGCGAAGCCGAGAAATTAAAAAGACCGTTAATCTAAAATTAAAAAAGACATAAATTAACCTATATGATTAATTTTAACCTATATTAACCTAATATAATCTAACAATAACCTTACCTAATATAACAATAACCTAATAACAATTAAACCAATATAACCTATATGATTATTTTTAACCTATATTAACCTAATATAATCTAATAACAACCTAACCTAATATAACAATAACCTAATAGCAATTAACCCAATATAATCTATAACTTAATATTAACCCATTTGATTTAACTAATTTTTTTTTGTTACATCGCATTTTTTATATTTAAAATTAAAAAAATGCTCCACATAGATTATTTTCACTATCGAAAAATTTGTATAATATTAAACAATAAATTAAATTAAAAAAATTTTTTAAACATATGTTCTGATAGATATAAATAATTAGTTTCTTTTAGCATCGAAGACATACATTTGATTTTTAAAATTTAACAATAATAAAACCTGTATAATTTCTTATCATAAAATCCAAGGAATAATTAAATGCGCGAATCATTAATGAAACGGATGGTCTGTCCATTTGATGTGTAGTTATAGTTTTTTTTGTCAAAACTAAATATTAATATATATTTGGTGTTGATTTCTAATTTGACATAAAAACTTACAACCCTCATAAACATCTTTTTGTGGAAGAATTCATCATCTTAAATGCTTTTGTTTTGTTTAAAATTAGAAATTCTTTATCAATCAGATAAAAATTATTAATAATGCAGAAACTCATGTTGTTTTAAATTTGGGATAATTCAAGTTTTGCCATTTAATTTTTTCATTTTTATTTATTTAATGGGCTTTAAATGTTAATTGCTAGAAATACGCCGCACCCCTTTGAAGACATCCCCTCTCACCTTACAGATCTCGCCCCAAAATGTAAAAATTATAATATAACTCGTTATAATTTACTCATTCTTCCTTGATTTTACTCTCATTTTTTCTAAATAAATTCTAAAAATGTAATATGTATTTCTCTAAGATTGATCTAAAAAATGCTTCCAGAACTAAACAAAGCTAATCGTTTAAATTATTAGTTATTTCAAATTTTAGTTATTTCAACTTTCTAGTGTGTGCTGGATGTGGACTTTCGAGTGTGCTGGATGTGGGTACAATACATCTAAAGCTAGGTGCTATCCTCAACAGTATTTGTTCCAAACTATGGCAATTGTGAGCGTCCTTATGGGTCCTTCTTGTGCACTCCGAGTAACCTCAAAATTTCCTACAAAATCAAATTATCTAGTGCCCAATAGACTTGTTTTTGAAAACAAACAACGTTTCCATCAATGTTTTTTTTTTCATAAATAATCTATCTTCATCAACTTTATGCGCGTATGTACTTTGATTTAAGATGATATTAAATTAAATGTGAAGCATTAATCCATGAAGTAAGCTGTAAAAATAATGCAATTGATTGATCAAGCGAACTAGGGCAGACAGAAGATTGTTGCAACAACGAAAGAACGTATACACTTTTTTTTAAATGTATAAATATTTTTCTCGGAATTAGACAAGAACAGTTTTAAATATTGTAAATTAAAAAAATATTCAGCCTATTTAAAGATCCAACTTTTAAAAATTTTTGCTGGTTTCCGGGAATAACATCAATCTTAATTGTTGCCTTGGAAGATTTTAAAAAGGTCATTTTAGTTGTGTAACTCTTGTTTGCATTGAATATGTAGACACGAGATGTTTTACTTCGTTTATGACTGTTTAGAATAAACACTTTATTTTTAAAACCGTGTACATTTTTGTTATGAATTTTTTTCACAATTTTTATTTTGGTTATCGTGACCATTTATCAAGCTGTAGTAAGATAATTAATCGACTCTCAAGATGAGATTCGTGGCATTAAAAAAACATTTTTAAAACAGCGGTATACTCAGAAGTAAAACTCCTTTTAACCGCACCGGGATAAACCGCAGAATTAACTTGTTATTGAATTAAATGCTGAAAGCATAAATCAAAATAATTATAAAATATTAAATTTGATAATAGTAATCATTTTCGACCATTTGTTTTTATGACAACTTATTTACGATGTTGTTTCTGTTGGGTTGGCAAGGTACGTTTGGTTTTTACAATGTGCTTAAATGGTGAAAACTGAAATTACTTTCTTGCTTACCCCAATATTTAAAACATTTATCACATTTACGAATTTATGTTTCAAAAATTTATTAAATATAAAAAAGAATAATTCTCATTCAATCTCATTCTCAATCATTCTGTTCCAATGATTATTTAATCATTGGAACAGAATGGTATGTCACTATTTAAAATAACGAAACGTATTCAACTGTTACTATAACGACATATATTTTGTTTTTTTAATACTTTAAAGTAAAATTTTAAAAATTGAAATCTACTTTTGAATTTAATAAGTATTTTTAAAAATGTTATATAATTGATTTATTTATGAAAACCGCACGATATTAATACAATAATTTGTATAATAAACTAACCTTTCCGTATGAATGGTTACATAAGACAATAAACTAGTTTCCCTTAGAAAAACCCTGAACGTCAGTAGAATATATTCATGCCTCAAAGCGAAAATGAAGACGCTTAATCATTCTTAATGAACAAAATAATGGAAAGAATATAAAAAATCCCCTCAAAAGGCCCCTTTTGTAATTACAGGGCTAAATGTACATTCATTATTTATATAAATTATCTTGATCTCAGTCCATATTTCATCAAATCTTATCCCGTGACCCAGATATTCATAACTGACCCATGTAGCCAATGCCACGTGAAGATAGTCCTAAAAGGCTTTTTTTAGTACACGTCAGGCGATCTCCAACAGCTGAAATATGTCTCTAACAAATACATTCAATATAATCTAATCGCATCAATAGCGAAAGAAAGAAACTTGTCCATTTACTTGGATCGCGTGTAGGAAAGCATGGGAGGCAACACTTGTCTCTGGAAACCGTGGTGGTACACGTGAATTTATAAACCGTGTTTCGTCAAAAATCGAATTTATTTTATTTTTTTTATTTTCCTTTGTGTGCTCTTTTTTCCTTTTCTTTTGAACGCTATCCTTCTTTTAATAGAATGTATTTTCCTCAGTTAAAATTTATGGTTCACCCAATCAACATGTGTTTTCTAACCATCGCGGTTGTTTTGAACGTGCCTTTTGTGTTGTTGTTCGACATAGTTCGAGATTTTAAAATACTCAAGTAATTCTAAGAAGGTTTCCAGCAGGAAATTCTTAACAAAGATTCTTTTATTTTATATATAAAAAATTTGTAAGGCTTCAAAAAAGAAAAATGTTTTAATTAAAACAATAAACTTAAAAATATAGCAACAAGTCTCTATAACACAAGTATTAGCAACTTATTTATTTACCTTTTTAATATGAACCCGTAAACTATGTAAATACATTTTCGTCATTATTGTTGTAACATTATGGTCTCTAAAAATATAGATAGTTGAAAAGGAGATGTGAAAAAGTAAAAGAGTAACATATATTTGCTACCTTAAGAATTTATCTGTACCTAATTTAAAATTGTTCTCTATATATTTATGCATACTCTTTAAAAAACGTTTTTCATTTCCATTAAAAAGAAAAAAAACTTTGTCGTTATAAAGAAAGTTATAGATCTTAAAATTATTTTTAAGGGTTAAATAAAATACAAATTTTATTTTGTTATAAAATGATACATGTTTTCTATATTAAGAGCAATTTATAGTTAGTCTAAAATTTGAGCAGCTTGCAGGAAATGTCTATAAATAGATATGTTGGGTGCTGATAAACTTTTTATAACGGAATTATATACTTTGATGACCTTTGAATTTTTCCCTTTGATGACCATTGGTCATAGTAGAAAGTCACTTACTGACTTGCTCACAAATTTGACATGGTTTCCAAAGTTGTTGTTTGATGCAGTACATCCCTTTTCTAGAATTTTATTTGAATATGTAATATAATATCTCCAATCATTGAAAAGATTCATTTCACTATTTTGCATGTTAATAATTAAGGAGAGAGAAATACCATCTTCATTTATTGGTAAAATAGCAAAAATGCTTTTATATTTCTGGATGAATTAACCTTTTCTTCATTTTTCAATTTGAAAAGTACACAACAAAAAGATCTGAATAATAAAGGAAAATATAAAGTTATTTATTACCTTTTTAAAATTATTATTTTAAAATTATACTTTGTTTTCGACAGATTATCAGTACAAAAAGTAAATAATGGATATTTTGTGTTTCCTTACTTTTCTTTACCTTTTTCATTAGCTGTTTTTTATTACTTATAGTCTATTACATCTAGAAGTTACTCTATTACATTATAGTCAACTTCTTGTTTTCAAAACAGAATCTATATTGAAATGAATTCAAAATCATTTTTTTTTTCTGTAATCTAAATATAAAAAGGGATCTTTTGTATAGCATATTTTAATTTTTGTTAAGCATATATTTTCCCATATTACAAAGAATTATTAATTCTACATATATTAAGAATTATATTATTTCTCATATTACACATATATACAAAGAACTAAAAATTTTTTTTTTTAAATAGTAATAATTTTATAGCTGCATTTAATATTATAGAAGAGAACAGAATTTAATGATTATTTAGATTTTATTGGTAAAATTACACTTGTTATTTTATATTTTCACTGCTCAAGATAATTAAAGACATAATAATAAGTTTTCTGGTAAATAACAACACAATCGAAAATTTTTACAAATGTAATAATATAGATAAAATGCAAATTTTTCATATTTTTATATGCATTTTCATATATGAAAATGTCTGCTGTGTTGAAAATTATGCTTTCGAAAAGACTTGGTTTTGCATACTTAAGTTAAAAGAGGAAAGAAGTGATTGAAATATGTGGATTGCTTCTTAACAATGAGTTCAATATCTCAAAGAAGCCATTTAATCGATATAGAAGTCTGTAGAGTTATTGGTAGCTTAGAAGGGAATCAAACACAATTCGCAGTAATGGTGTCATTGGATTAAATAAAGTTGATTTTTTAGAATCCGGAAACGTTTTTCAAAGATTGGAAATGTATGTCAAAGGTTTGGCAATAAAACCGACTGAGAATCGACTTTTAAATTGTAGGGCTGAGAAGCCAAAATATAAAAGCCACTCTTTTCAGACAATACCTTCGGTCGGCTATTGGTAGCAGACCCAAACTATCTAAAACGGACTCCATATTATGTCTGCTCACAAACCCAAGGTATGTATCCCGTTTACAGAAAATCTCCATGTTGCCTCATAAAATGGACATAAGATTATTTAGGAGAAATTAATGGAGCACAATTCTTTTCTTTCATATCAGCTTTACAGTCCATCCTGATATTAGGCATATTTTAATCTGAAGGGATTTTTACCTTTCGTAAGTTGTATTGTTGCTGTAGAAAATGAATTCATTTAAACAATGGTAATTCCAAACCTTATTGCATTCGAATAGTGGACAACTTTCTTAACAAAGAAGGAATAATACAAAGGAATTGGCTAGAATGTTCTCCGAAAATGAATTTAATGTTTTGGATATTCTGGACAGACCATTTGCTGTCTGACTTTTGCCCCCACAATCAGCTAAGGACCTAGAAAAAAACCTTTTAGAACAGTGGATTAGTACTTCCTCATTAATATCTCTATATACTCCATGCCTCACAGGCTTATATATTGTCCATTAAGTGAAACTATACTTTCTATTAAAATTGATTTTCTTACAAGAAATTATAATTTTTCATTTGATTTCATAAGATGCACAAATTGTGTACTTTTGTTTCAAATAATCAATAAAATTAATCTTTATCTTTCATCCCTGTATGAATAAAGAATAAACTCTTAAAAACAGTTTTTCCTTTGCAGTATTTATCCAAAACCTCAATATCCTTTGATTATTTTGAGCAGTGCATTTTAAAAGTAATACATTGTCTTGAAAATGTATTTATTTTAAATTGATTTGAAGCTAATTTATTTAACCTCTATATCCTTAGTAGTTCTAGAGAAAATAATCTGACCTTCAAGATGCACATTCTTACAATATTATTCTTATCTTAAAGCTCCATTATTGAGATTTTTTCCTAGGAATAATTCAAATTGACCTTGAAATTCCTGTTACTGAGGAGCCAGTATTTTTCTTAAGAAATTACGTTAAGTGGTTTCAAAACCTAAATTAGAATCTGATTTATCCTAAACATTGAAACCTCAAGCACTTGAACAAAGAAAGTTCCCTATAAAAATAAAATACATGATTGATTTTTAAAGTATCTATAGCATTTTTATTGTTACACATAATTTATATAATTAGCATGTGTCTTTATCAGGATCATAATTTTTTAAATCATTTTAATGGTACAAAAAAATTAAGTCAAACATATTTTTATGAAAGATGAACTGTAATCTTGTATAATTGTAAACATTTTGATAAAAAAATAAATGTTGATTTGTAATTTGATTTGGTTTTTAAGGCGAAAAAAAGTATACAAGAAAGTGATAATTTAGGATTCAGAACAATCATATTTTGAAAGCGATTGTTTCCTAAAGTTGTATCTTAACTTTCCTTGTTACGAGAAAATTTTCCTATAAAATGAGTTTTTACATCAAAAATGTAGTACATTTTTTTTTTTTCAGTTAAAAGAAAACTAATTTAAAATGTCAACAATCCTGTTTATAATTCTAAAATTATTAAGATATATTTTTATATAGAGAATAAATTTTCATCAGCATTTATTTTTTGTATTTTACTGTATACCGAAAAACAAAAATTAAGTTTGAGAATGATTTTATTTCTGAATGCAGAAAATTGTTTTGTTTTTGTTATAGAAAAAGTTTCGGGGCATTTTACTGAACGAAGCCCTCTTATAGAAAATAATATAATGACAGAATAGAACTGCTTATCTTATAAATACTTAAATACTTGGATGCCTTAAGGCAAGTGCTGCACCGACGTTATTCTCTTTAACACACCCCAGGAGGTGCGTGTAGCCTGAAGATAAGCTATGGTCGCGGAGTAACAATACCTCCGCAATGCTCTACGATCATGCTAGACTGGGACCTACGGTTTAAAGTGGATTCCGAACCACTACAAACATCCATGACACCGCCGGGACTGGAACCCGAATTCTGTGGTACCGAGCACTAGCCACTTGGCCATTCAGGTCCATGATTTCAATATTGGTGTGTTATATACTGAGCACAGGCCTTATTTTCATTTTGCTTCCTTACCCTTCAGCAAACTTTTATTTATGTGAAAAGGCTTTTTAGGAGGCATCTTTTCATTATTGCTTTATTGACCATTTATTAGAACTCAGAATCAAAACTTAAAAAATTTATTAGTAAAGCTATTTTGCTGATGTTTTTAAATAATGCCTTTTAACGGGTTTAATTATTTCAAAAATTAACTTTCCCATTTTAGAGAGTTCTGGTAAATGTTTTTGTACAAAAGGACTATATTTCCCATCATTGAATGTAATGGATCTGTTGGTATACCTAGAAAATAAGGATGAATAATATTGAAAGATATCGAGGTTATGAATTATGTTGAATTGTTAGGTAGATACATGATCTTATAATCAGGTGAGATAAAATGTGCAATTATAAGAAGAATGCAACTGATCCCTTATGAGTCTTAGTTAATTGTTCTACAAAAACGAGCAACGTGACAAAATAGTCAACAATATGTCTCACGTATAGATGTGATCTGTATAATGGGAATCTCCTAACTACTTGCACATCGTTGCAGTCCACGGATTACAAAATTTGTCAACATGTGTAGTGCCATGAAGTAACAGATTTGGAATTTTAGAAATTACATTTTCAAAAGGAAAAAACAAGCTTAAGAATGAAAGTTGCTTTGAAATTCGATGAAGGGGGCCTTTGGGAATCATGATAATTAGTTTAAAGATAATTTCTTATAATTTAGGTATATGTGAAGGAAAACCATTAATGACTGAACAAAATATGTATTTTTTCTGTGGGCAATGGACAGAGGCTATATTACAAACTGTGGCAAAAAAGTTTAATTTATGTTTAAAATTATAAACAGAATTTACAGTGCCATACATTAGCAATGGTACAACTTCTATATCTTCTGGTGAGGGAAAATTATTTTTACTAACTTATATCTTAATCTATACCTTTCTCTTTTCTAAATTAATTACATTCTTTATACAGAGTGTCTCAGCTTAGGTTTACAAACTTCTAGGAGCGGTAAGTACCCAAGATGACTCGGAATAATATAGCGATTCTAGATCGGAAACGATTTCTAGATGAGTTAGATAGTTTAAACGAATATGGGAGATCTAAATGTTATCTTAGACACTCTTCATTTCTTACACTGGTGTAGTAATAATAAGACAGTTAGTTGTATGAACGCTGAAGTAGAGATCTGATTAGACGGGGCTGTCGGTGTGCATCGGAAAAGCCGACAGAGCTTATTATGTGAAACGATACCTGATGATCTCAAATCGCCTGTATCAGTGGTTGCTTGAAAGAGTTTCTTTCCACAGAACCCTCATGATTCGTGAAAATTTTTATTTACTAAGAAAATAGAAGGCAATATGCTAGGTCTGGTACAACATTATTCAGGTTCCAGTTCCAAGAGTTAAAACACACTATGCCGAGATATCTTGCAGAATTGTCTGAAGATTTCTACTTGCATGCATCTTTTTTTTACAGTACACCATTTTACGTTTGTTGATATACATTAATTTATAAATTGCACATTCAAGTATATGGTGCCTTTCATTTCTGGTGTTTCCTTTGTATACTACGGTAGGAAAACATTTCCGATCCTATATTACTATATAAATATGAGTCATTTGGGTAAACCCTACAAAAGTTTTTAAATCTGGTACCTAGACACCTTGTATATATTTTTACATTCAAAAATTATCACCATAAATGCTTTTTACATCTATAAGCAAAGACGCTGAAAGATACAATAAAAAAGTCTAACGCTCAGCAGAAAAAAGCAAGTATACTCATTATAAAAATTCTAGAATTCGATTTTCTTAGAATTTTTACTAAACTAAGTGAAAATATGTCGCAAGAAAAGTTTTTAAATTTATTTTAAAAAAAAATTATTTTGAGCATTTTTTATCAATTATATCAATGATACAGATTTTTTAAATTCAAAATGCTTCTCCACAACTTATCTTTCTAAGTATTTCCTGCCATCACTAATTTTCCCATTATCCAATTTAGAAAATATTTACTGTTCTTCCCATGCTTAATAATTGAAAAACTATTTGGGGCACACTAAAAGCTTCTGGAAGTCAAGTTATATTGATAATAATCAATAAATAATCATTTTCTAACCACTCACAAACTTCATCGAAGTTTGAATAATTTATACACTTTAAAATAATTTTAGAATATATTCTAATGGATCTTTCCAATGTCAAGGACGAAAGCTGCAGGTCATCAAAAATAAGAGACTCATTACTGTAACACCGTCTCAGAATAAAAGTAAAGAAAAATTATAATGAGGCAAAAATTAAGAAATGAATTACCGAAGATCATTCCTTATTCGAAACACATTTTTATAGGACACGTGAAACCGAATAGGGTTCTAAAAATTTACACCTGACTTTCTACCGTGTTTAGAATATTTGGTCTTGGTTTTTTTTATTATATAAAAGACGAAGAAAAACTGGTATAGTGATTCTTTACTGTTAAAACTTTTAACTATCGTATCAGTATCGCCAGACAGCATTATATTTAAAAAAATCAAATGTAGATTATAAACCACTTGATGCATTCTAAATATAAGAAAAGAGAAATAAATGTGAGTTTGATATTTATTTTGGTTTAAATACAAGATGAGATTATGAAAATATTGCAGATTTTTAATAATATCTGAAATAGTTGCATGCAAATATGAAATTTCCCATATACTTACATTCGTCTATCCATATATATATATATAAACATCCAAAAATTCCAGTTTTCATAATCCATAGGTCTTTCAAAATTCACAAATATGAATGAAGATAAAAACAAATTGAAACTCTTTCGATACTTCTTCTTTTAAATAAAAAAATATTTTTTCTATTATAAATAAATTCGGAAGACTAACACTAGAAGGTTCTTCTTCAGTTCATAATTAGAACAAAGTTATAGATATGATTATATAATTCATAGTTAATAATAATCGAAGTCATTTCGCATCATTAGTCAGTCTCATTTAATTTCGTATTCACAGTCATAATTTAAGAATTGATTATGAATTTCTATTTAATTTTCTTGTGACCATTTCATATTTGTTAATAACCTACATCCACATTTTTGACTGTAATCTAAAGTCGAAAATACTCAAAATTATTTTGCAGATTACTTAAGAAATAAAGGAGTGCAACGTAGATCTACCTCCTCTTGGTGCACTCTGGGCAACGTCTGATACTGCAAACTGATCTACAAATACGGCCTTCAGTCTGGCTCTCAGTGTGGGTTTCTCAGAGTTATGCAGTGCAACACAGGTGGATTGTCCCCAAACAAATAGAGGATAATTTAAAAGACACTTAGGGGATCCCGATCTTTGAGGATGTTGCCGATAGAAACAGTGACAAACCCTGGTACGATCATATTCATGATATCCCTGAATGGCCTAGAGAAAATCGATGGCATTGCTATGGCTTTTCTGTGGTCGCGATTGTCTCCACAAGGACCTTCACAGAATTAAACAGGCTCCTCACCCTCTTGTCTCCTGTGTGATAACCAAGAAGAAATGGATATTTTTCACCTTGCATCTTGTTCTGCACTGCCTCATATTTCTTTTACGGAAGCGTTATTGGATTGACAGCCTTAAGTGGATGGATTAACTGATGTGATTTGTTTCCATCTTGTCTTTGTATTTGTTTTTTTATGATATCTGTTGTCCTGTAAATTTGGCATTGGTTAAAAAAATACTTAAGAAATTATTTATTTGCGGATTTGACAAAGAGTCTGCACAATATAGTGCCCTTCATATACGTGTGAAAGAAAACCGCTCTAATTAATAATATATTTTATTTCTTTTCTGTTTTTAAAAATCTACTATGCGGAATGATGACCTTCACATGGGATTATTTGTCTTAGAGTTGTTAAAATTGAAGAGTAAAGTCTATTATTATATCTTGAATTCAGTGATTAAATTTAATATATAAATCGATGCTGAATTGCATTGCATATTTAATAGAGGAAAAGAGCTTTATAAGAGCGTGTGATATGCTGTGGTACTTATTAGTTGTATTTGCATATTTTTATGAATATATTAAATATAGTTGTTTTGCTAATGCAATACATATATATTTGGCAAACTATCATCCAGATGAAATTCGAAAAGAAAATATTTTTTTGATGGTCACTTTTATAACTAAACTACATTTTAGAAAATGATATTAGGCTATTCAAATTTTACTAGCCATCAAAATATATTTTTTGTCTTTATGAAGTAAAAGATACTGTCGCGACTTTTATGTCAATAATGAAATTTTTGTAAGTACTTTTAGCTTATATTTCTATATACATTTGTGCCCAAAACACAGTTATAAAATTTAACATATCTCATACAAAACTAACAAAATATTTTTATTTTCATTTTTCCTACCGAATCTTGATCCGAAGTTTGAACGAATCTTGTTTCATTATTTGGTAATTTTAGGCCCATTTGTTTACATTTTTGTTATGTAGAGGTGCAATTACATATCCTGCTGAAAGCCTGTCAAACAATTTAGTCGCTGACCCATTTTTAAACCAAAAATATCACAAAACTGCTCTTTGTTTATCCTTAGTCAGACTGCCGATGGAACGACAATATTTATTTTGCTATAGAACAAAGAAAAAAATGGAGCAGTTAAAATCAAACCTAATTAACATAACCAAGAAGAATCACATTGTCACTAGCGTTTCCAGATAGAATCCAGCCACCTTAGAGGAAGTTATGATGAAAGTGCGTCTAATTCTTGACTTCCTAAATCACTTGTTCTCGTTTCATGTTAAATCTCTTGAGCCAAGATACCATCCTACCATTAGGATCTGTATTTGATTAAAAATCCGGCACGTGAATAACACCCTCGTGCTAATATTTATATAGGAACAATTTAAAACAAACCTTATTAACATAACCAAAAAGTAGCACATTGTAACTAGCGTGCCTAGACAGAATGCATCCACTTTAGAGGAAGTTATGATGGAAATGCGTCTAATTCTTGATTTTCAAAATCAATCATTCTCGTTTCACGTTAATTTTCTTGAGCCAATATACCATTCTACCACTATGATCAGTATTTGATTAAAAGTCAGGCAACGTGAATAACACACTCGTGCTAATATTAATATAGGAGCAATTTAAACCAAACCTTATTAACATAATCAAAAAAGTAGCACATTGTAACCAGCGTGCCCAGATAAAATGCAGCAACCTTAGAGGAACTATGATCTGTATTCGATTAAAACTCAGGCACGTGAATAACATCCTCGTTCTAATATTAATATAGGAGCAATTTAAAGTATATTTGCATTTTATGCTCATTGCCTTCAACTAAAATAAACCTAAAACAATTAAATTTTTTTTTAAAATTCTTTTTAGATTGTTGTTTAAAACTTCCAAAGTATGATTACATAAGTGATTATCCATATCTCTTTACCACAAAACTATTTTTATTAAAAATTATTTGTTAGTATTTTAGAAATTGAGAATTTTAGTGTATTATTAAGTGAAATAAATGGGTATTAATAAAATTCGATATGATTTCTTTACATTTGAAAACTTTCATATTTTTTGTTCAATAAATTTCAAGAGTTTAATTGCTCTAAAAATACTGTAGAATTCTTATACACTATCGAATATTTATACATTTATATATATATAATATTTATACATTTATATATATATATATATATATATTATATATATATATATATATATATATTTTGTACCAAAGTACTAAGAAGTACCTCAAATATTTTAATTTTGTAAGATAATAAATCCCCCAAAATAGACTATTCTTAAAATTTTTAACTTAAGACGCAATTAGTATGTTCAGAAAAGGAATAATAAGTATTTTATTTCAAAATTCAAGCCTCGTATAAATATTTGTTTAAACCGTTTCATATTTTGTCTCAACCTGAAGTAGCAATATAGGACATTATTGTAATGAGATTTTTTTTATCGGATTAAGAAAGAGCTCTTTAAATTCGTGCTGTAATAAGAAGGAAGTGATTTTATGTTACGTAATTTTGAAACTTATTATATGGACAAAATTTCTGTAAAAAAGAGCTTTAATTTTAAAACGCATAAAGATGTATTCAAACGCATTAAGATTTGAAAACATTAAGTTTTTACTTTTTTTTTTAAATTGGCCCAGATTATCTTCAATTAACAGATGTCAGCTCTTTCAAGGTTGCCAAGTTTATTCATATATATTAGGTTTAAATACAGACTGAATGTTTAGTAAATTTAGCAGTATAAAACTTTTTAAGCATTTCTGCATATAAGAAGATAAATTCATAGTTATCTTTCACAGTATAGTGCTTTAGTACTGTGCCCTTTCTTAGTATTGTTTTCAAAAGCAGGTTAGTACTTTGATTAATGCCATTTAGATCTTTTAATATGTATAAAAATGACGCATAAATTCTAAATTATAGGTGATTTTTAATATTTTATGGAAGTATAATTCAATTCACCAAAATAATAAATTAACTTCCGAAATATGCTTGTTTTTGATATTTTAAGTAGGTATGATTGAGTTCATCAAATTAATAAGTAAGTATGTCGTAAGTAATATTCTGTAGCTCTTTATTTGTGTCTAAAATTTTTTTCTATATGTTCAGCCATTTTTTTTAATTCTTCACGTTATTTGTCTATTCAAATAGAACAAGAAAATTCAATTTATAATTCTGAACAGTGTACTGAACAGAATAAAGGATTACTATTATGTGTAACATGATGTTGTCCTGGTTAGACGTCCAAAAAAGTCAAGTTATAAAATGAAAATAAGTAAGAGTACAAGTTATTATTTAAAACAGATTTATCTCCTCGCGCAACACGAGAAAATTTCATTTCAAAAACTAACTCTGTTTTTCTTGTGATTTTATTTATGCATGTTTTAAACTGGCATGAAATATGTGTTTCTAAATATAACGATCGACCTATATGAAGTCATCTGTTTTTAGTTCATTTTGAATTGTTTGGCTTTCAAAATATAAAAAGATTATTGCTTCAATATACTCAAAATGTTTATAAAAGTTAATTTAAACATTGCTTAACAAATTTCTCTGTCTGAATTGTGTAGTGCTTCTTGTAATATTTGAACAATTGCTTCTTTATGAACTTCTAGAGTTATTAAATTTTGTTATATTTCTATCGCTATTTGAATTTGACAGTTCTTGTAGGGATTCGGGACTTTCCGATATTGTTAAGTCTCTTATCCGCACCAAATGGAATCTCCACAGCTGCAGTATTTTGTTACAGCAGCGACTTTATTTGTTCCTTTGCAGGAGACTTGGCGAAAACCGTAAGGGAAAAAAATAGCCATATAAACAAGAAGGACCCTAAAGAACAGAGCTCCTGTTCTTGTAGTATTCTGACCAATTGCTTCATAAATTTCTTGGGGTATTGAACATTGGTATGCTCCCTTGTGTATTCGTCCAGCAAAGTATGTTCTCACATAATAAATTGAGATTTGTAAAAGGATTTTAATTTATTTTTTATGTATTTCAACTCATCTGTAGAAATAAAAATCTTTTTTTTTATAATTTAAACTTTCTATATTTCTTTACTGTGTTTATTTAACTGATATTATACATATAATGGTTTTTCCTCCAATCTTTTCTGAAAAGATTCAAAAACAGTTGAAACTTATAAGCTTTTGTGATTTCATCATTTCAAAGCGTTGCTTAACATATTAACAACTGAATGTTCTTTCAAAAGTGTTTAATTGGCTTAGATTTTTCTTGTGTAATTTATTCATTAAATTATCTACCCGCCATTCATGATTCAAATCTGATCTGAAGTCACTGAAAATGTTTCAAATTGCAAAAATTCAGTAAAATCCTATAGTCTCCGACAATCACTCCTCAAATAATTTCTACAATAGGATCGACTAAGCAAACAACGCTTAACACTAATCATAAATCAGTAGCGACAATCTCTATATTGAAGATCAAAGATGAAGGGCCTGGTGGCCGAGTGGCTAGATCTCTGGCGCTCAGTACCATAGGAATTCCGGCAATGTCATGGGTGTCTGTAGTGGTTCGGAATCCCCTTTAAATAGCAGATCCCAGTCTAATAAGTTCGTAGAGCGTTGTGGGGTAGTGTTACTCGCGTCCGTAGCATATCTTCAAAGCTACGTGTACCCCTTAGGTAGTGCTAAAAGAATAACAGTGGCGAAGCCTTTACATATGGCATAAAAATTAACTTCTGTATTGCCAGATGCAATAGACACAACAACATCTTGAAATTGTAAATATAATGCTCCCAATATCATTGCCATCTTTTGATTGGTACAGTTTCAAACAATTACCGTAACTGAATGTTCCTTCCATAGTTAATGCAAACAAAAACAACATCTACAACGCCTTAAAGGCTTCTAATACTAAATGCATTCGATAAGAATGCTATTTAAAACATTTTATCTTTCTTTTACCTTCAAAATTTGTTTTTTTCTGTTATCTATCAAAGGAACTTAACATAAATAAAGTTTGTTTCTTAGAAAGCAATTTCATTTAAAACTGAAAAAACAACTTCTTCACTTTTAAAGTTGCGAAACAACAGCAATTTAGCTTTCTGAATGAAAACAATATTCTATAACACACTTTCTGTTCTTATTTTTCACTCTAAGTTAGATTTATTTAGTATTGCGTGCATTTTAAATTTCAAAAAAATATATGAAAGATTTATTTCAGAATTTTTTGTAAAGTTAACTTATATATCAAAAAATAAAATTTGATGCTGAATAAAATTATTTAAGTTTTTACTAATTTACTGAACCTCCTTTTGGTCCAGTAATTAAAGTATTCTGAATCTAAATGCATTATCTTGATATGTTCTGAATTTTACAAATAATAATGTTTTTATACAAGAAACTGAAAAGAAAATTTACTGATTTATAATACCATTTTCTAAATGTATATATATAGCTTAATATTTTTATTAGATTTGTCCTACATTTAAATGTAAGCTTTTAAACAACAATTTATATCCAAACTAAATAATAAAAAATTTAGTGCTTGTTTTTATATTACAATTTATACACTTTTGGATCGAAGCAGAAACATTAACAATCAGTAAGAATGGCGCTCCTCGATTTAGGACATTTTGTGACATAAAGGCGAAAAGTTATCATATTAATTTGATCCAAATGCAGTTCGCAATGGTTAACTAATGTACTTTGTTATTAGAAATTTTGTTCATAGTGTTTTCGATATTTCTTTCGAACACTTTGTATAGGGTTGCTATTGTTGTTTGCATTAGATCAGGTGTATTCCCTCTACTGTACTGTTATCTCATTTCTATAGTTGTAACCCTGTCACATAACTTAATCAGGAATAAAATACATTCCTATGTATTGTGTACTATATTAACTAAATATTTTTCGGTAGATATTTTCATTCAATGTTTTTTAAGAAATTTTAAATAGATCTTTTTTAAAATTGTTTTGCAATTGTAACAAATTGTAGTTGTTTGGTAATTGTTTGTACTAAAAAGAGGTCTGATGTCCAAGTAACTAGTTTTCTGTGGTGCCTGTTTGTAGTGGTCCGAAAATCCACTTAAAATCCGAGGCCCCGGTCTAATAAGGGTAATAAGGGCCCCGGTCTAATAAGGGTAATAAGGGCCCCGGTCTGTAAGGGTTTAGGACTGATAACCCAACGGGATAGGGTTATCAGCCTTAGAAGTGAGCAGACGGCCTTGCTCCACCTTCGGGTTTTTGCGCCAATGATGATAATGATGAGTTACCAATGTTGTCTAACCAATGTAAAAAACAATTGATAAAAAGCATTTCACTTTATCTAAAATAAAAATACAGATAGTTAATCGTCTTAAAATATTTCATAGATTAATGTATGTTTTACAACTGACATGAAATATGTGTTGATAAATATAACAGTTGGCTTAGATCAAGTCACTTGTTCTGTAGTTCATTTTGAATTGTCTGGCTTTCAAAATATAAACAGATTATTGCTTCAATATCCTCAAAATATTTATAAAAGGTAATTTAAACATTTCTTAGCAAATTTCTCTGTCTGAATTGCGTAGTGCTTCTTGTAGTATTTGAACAATTGCTCCTTTATAAACTTCTAGAGTTATTAAATTTTATTATATTTCTATCACTATTTGAATTTGGCAGTTCTTGTAGGGATTCGGGACTTTTCGATTTCGCCAAGTCTCTTGTCCGCACCAAATGGAATCTTCGCTGTTGCAGTATTTTGTTACAGCAGCGACTTTATTTGTTCCTTTGGAGGAGACTTGGCGAAAACCGTAAGGGAAAAAATCGCCAAATAAACAAGAGGGACCCTAAAGTACAGAGCTCCTGTTCTTGTAGTATTCTGACCAATTGCTTCATAAATTTCTTGGGGTATTGAACATTGGTATGCTCCCTTGTGTATTCGTCCAGCAAAGTATGTTCTCACATAATAAATTGAGATTTGTAAAAGGATTTTAATTTATTTTTTATGTATTTCAACTCATCTGTAGAAATAAAAATCTTTTTATTTATAATTTAAACTTTCTATATTTCTTTACTGTGTTTATTTAACTGATATTATACATATAATGGATTTTTCCTCCAATCTTTTCTGAAAAAATTTAAAAACAGATGAAACTTATAAGCTTTTGTGATTTCATCATTTCAAAGCGTTGCTTAACATATTAACAACTGAATGTTCTTTCAAAAGTGTTTAATTGGCTTAGATTTTTCTTGTGTAATTTATTCATTAAATTATCTACCCGCCATTCATGATTCAAATCTGATCTGAAGTCACTGAAAATGTTTCAAATTGCAAAAATTCAGTAAAATCCTATAGTCTCCGACAATCACTCCTCAAATAATTTCTACAATAGGATCGACTAAGCAAACAACGCTTAACACTAATCATAAATCAGTAGCGACAATCTCTATATTGAAGATCAAAGATGAAGGGCCTGGTGGCCGAGTGGCTAGATCTCTGGCGCTCAGTACCATAGGAATTCCGGCAATGTCATGGGTGTCTGTAGTGGTTCGGAATCCCCTTTAAATAGCAGATCCCAGTCTAATAAGATCGTAGAGCGTTGTGGGGTAGTGTTACTCGCGTCCGTAGCATATCTTCAAAGCTACGTGTACCCCTTAGGTAGTGCTAAAAGAATAACAGTGGCGAAGCCTTTTACATATGGCATAAAAATTAACTTCTGTATTGCCAGATGCAATAGACACAACAACATCTTGAAATTTTAAATATAATGCTCCCAATATCATTGCCATCTTTTTGATTGGTACAGTTTCAAACAATTACCGTAACTGAATGTTCCTTCCATAGTTAATGCAAACAAAAACAACATCTACAACGCCTTAAAGGCTTCTAATACTAAATGCATTCGATAAGAATGCTATTTAAAACATTTTTATCTTTCTTTTACCTTCAAAATTTGTTTTTTTTCTGTTATCTATCAAAGGAACTTAACATAAATAAAGTTTGTTTCTTAGAAAGCAATTTCATTTAAAACTGAAAAACAACTTCTTCACTTTTAAAGTTGCGAAACAACAGCAATTTAGCTTTCTGAATGAAAACAATATTCTATAACACACTTTCTGTTCTTATTTTTCACTCTAAGTTAGATTTATTTAGTATTGCGTGCATTTTAAATTTCAAAAAATATATGAAAGATTTATTTCAGAATTTTTGTAAAGTTAACTTATATATCAAAAAATAAAATTTGATGCTGAATAAAATTATTTAAGTTTTTACTAATTTACTGAACCTCCTTTTGGTCCAGTAATTAAAGTATTCTGAATCTAAATGCATTATCTTGATATGTTCTGAATTTTACAAATAATAATGTTTTTATACAAGAAACTGAAAAGAAAATTTACTGATTTATAATACCATTTTCTAAATGTATATATATAGCTTAATATTTTTATTAGATTTGTCCTACATTTAAATGTAAGCTTTTAAACAACAATTTATATCCAAACTAAATAATAAAAAATTTAGTGCTTGTTTTTATATTACAATTTATACACTTTTGGATCGAAGCAGAAACATTAACAATCAGTAAGAATGGCGCTCCTCGATTTAGGACATTTTGTGACATAAAGGCGAAAAGTTATCATATTAATTTGATCCAAATGCAGTTCGCAATGGTTAACTAATGTACTTTGTTATTAGAAATTTTGTTCATAGTGTTTTCGATATTTCTTTCGAACACTTTGTATAGGGTTGCTATTGTTGTTTGCATTAGATCAGGTGTATTCCCTCTACTGTACTGTTATCTCATTTCTGTAGTTGTAACCCTGTCACATAACTTAACCAGGAATAAAATACATTCCTATGTATTGTGTACTATATTAACTGAATATTTTTCGGTAGATATTTTTATTCAATGTTTTTTAAGAAATTTTAAATAGATCTTTTTTAAAATTGTTTTGCAATTGTAACAAATTGTAGTTGTTTGGTAATTGTTTGTACTAAAAAGAGGTCTGATGTCCAAGTAACTAGTTTTCTGTGGGGCCTGTTTGTAGTGGTCCGAAAATCCACTTAAAACCGTAGGCCCCGGTCTAATAAGGGTAATAAGGGCCCCGGTCTAATAAGGGTAATAAGGGCCCCGGTCTAATAAGGGTAATAAGGGCCCCGATCTGTAGGGTTTTTAGGACTGATAACCCAACGGGATAGGGTTATCAGCCTTAGAAGCGAGCAGACGGCCTTGCTCCACCTTCGGGTTTTTGCGCCAATGATGATAATGATGAGTTACCAATGTTGTCTAACCAATGTAAAAAACAATTGATAAAAAGCATTTCACTTTATCTAAAATAAAAATACAGATAATTAATCGTCTTAAAATATTTCATAGATTAATATATGTTTTACAACTGACATGAAATATGTGTTGATAAATATAACAGTTGGCTTAGATCAAGTCACTTGTTCTGTAGTTCATTTCGAATTGTCTGGCTTTCAAAATATAAACAGATTATTGCTTCAATATCCTCAAAATATTTATAAAAGGTAATTTAAACATTTCTTAGCAAATTTCTCTGTCTGAATTGCGTAGTGCTTCTTGTAGTATTTGAACAATTGCTCCTTTATAAACTTCTAGAGTTATTAAATTTTATTATATTTCTATCACTATTTGAATTTGGCAGTTCTTGTAGGGATTCGGGACTTTTCCGATTTCGCCAAGTCTCTTGTCCGCACCAAATGGAATCTTCGCTGTTGCAGTATTTTGTTACAGCAGCGACTTTATTTGTTCCTTCGGAGGAGACTTGGCTAAAACCGTAAGGGAAAAAATCGCCAAATAAACAAGAGGGACCCTAAAGTACAGAGCTCCTGTTCTTGTAGTATTCTGACCAATTGCTTCATAAATTTCTTGGGGTATTGAACATTGGTATGCTCCCTTGTGCATTCGTCCAGCAAAGTATGTTCTCACATAATAAATTGAGATTTGTAAAAGGATTTGAATTTATTTTTTTTATGTATTTCAACTCATCTGTAGAAATAAAAATCTTTTATTTATAATTTAAACTTTCTATATTTCTTTACTGTGTTTATTTAACTGATATTATACATATAATGCATTTTCCTCCAATCTTTTCTGAAAAAGATTTAAAAACAGATGAAACTTATAAGCTTTTGTGATTTCATCATTTCAAAGCGTTGCTTAACATATTAACAACTGAATGTTCTTTCAAAAGTGTTTAATTGGCTTAGATTTTTCTTGTGTAATTTATTCATTAAGTTATCTACCCGCCATTCATGATTCAAATCTGATCTGAAGTCGCTAAAAAGTTTCAAATTGCAAAAATTCAGTAAAATCCTATAGTCTCCGACAATCACTCCTCAAATACTTTCTACAATAGGATCGACTAAGCAAACAACGCTTAACACTAATCATAAATCAGTAGCGACAATCTCTATATTGAAGATCAAAGATGAAGGGCCTGGTGGCCGAGTGGCTAGATCTCTGATGTCCAAGTAACTAGTTTTCTGTGGGGCCTGTTTGTAGTGGTCCGAAAATCCACTTAAAACCGAGGCCCCGGTCTAATAAGGGTAATAAGGGCCCCGGTCTAATAAGGTAATAAGGGGCCCCGGTCTAATAAGGGTAATAAGGGCCCCGGTCTAATAAGGGTAATAAGGGCCCCGGTCTGTAAGGGTTTAGGACTGATAACCCAACGGGATAGGGTTATCAGCCTTAGAAGCGAGCAGACGGCCTTGCTCCACCTTCGGGTTTTTGCGCCAATGATGATAATGATGAGTTACCAATGTTGTCTAACCAATATAAAAAACAATTGATAAAAAGCATTTCACTTTATCTAAAATAAAAATACAGATAGTTAATCGTCTTAAAATATTTCATAGATTAACAGTAAATATAAGGAAAGAATAATATTCATACTTTTGGCCAAGATTTAAAATTATATTTTTGAATTTAAAATTATATATTCCTTTTATAATTTTTGAAATTTATAGCGTATTATTATTATTATTTTGCGTGACTTCTAAGTTTCATATAAAACGGGAAATGATAGAATAAGTCTAAAAATAAAATAAATCTAAAAATCAAAATAAATCGAATCAAACAATCTAGGTAATTTAAAAGCAGTTTTGGAGGAACAATCTGTATGCTCTAAATCGTTCTAGGTGAAACACTATTGCTATAGAATTCTATATTTAGAGTTTTCTGACTAAAAATTCCATTTAAAGTGAAAATTTTTATCAGAATAAATTAATAATTAATTTTTAAATTATGTTTGAAATTTTAATATTCCAGTAAAACTAATTAAACTTGATTAAGGTATTAAACTACTAAATTATAATATTTCATTTAGCTTTTTTTTTTTTTTTTAATGTGTTTTTCTTTTCGTTGGTACAAATAAATACTATACCAATCATTTTAATACTGAATTGCAAGATAAAAAAAACACGTGCTCAAATTCTACTAGGGCTTTTCTGTGTCAACTTTGCCTTACAATAAACATCTATGATGTTTTTGTTAGTAAACTCTAATTCAAAATAAATAGATAACATAAGTCTCAAAGACTTATGTTATCTGCCTACTATGTTATGCTATCTACTCATGTTTTTAGACTTATGTTATCTAAGTAGGTTTGATGGGTAGGTCTTGTAAGGTTATCTAAAATGTATACTGATGAAAATTTTATTTTTATCTGAAAACCCTAACCTGCCAATGTTTTGATAAGTGACTGTCTTTCTTAAAATGTTTTCCTAGTTAAGTTGACACAGTAACATAACTGCATCATAAAACATTAAAAAGTTGTATTTCTGTAAATGAATACTAAATCTTTATTAAAAATAGAAACAATCAGTTTTAACAGAATCAATTATTAATCTGTAATTTGATGTGTTATAAAAGCCTATTATTTAAATAATGCCAAAAAAAATATTTCTTCTTGGAATATACTGAATAGTGACTTCTCAAATCAATAATTATACTTTCGTTGGATATATTTTTTGAATTTTATTTCATATTTTCAACTCATTTGTTACAATAATATATTTTGACTGAAGAATTTATTTATATATATATTTTTAGAGCATTTTTTTTTTCATCTGATCCTTCAAAGGATGAAACTCTTTGTAGAACCTTACTTCTTGTGAAATATAGCTTCAAAACATAATAAACTAAGCTAATTTCGTTTCATCAAAAACATACTCAAAATTTTTCAAGTTTTAAAAAAAATTTATGGATATATTTAAATAAAATTGTTTATTTTATAAGATTATGATTTAGTGAAATGAAATAGTTACCTCAAGCTCAATTAGCTTTACTGTTCTTCGAATGGGGCAATAATATTTTTAGATCATTCAGATTGGTATAAAAGAAAAGACATAATATTTAGTGCAGTGTTTTGCATACCTTTGGCTGAGTAATTTGTAAAAATATTGTAAATGCTTGCTTCAAAAATCCTGAAACTTTCAAACTTTTTCTGATACAAATAGTCTTATTTCTTTTTATACTTTCCAAAAATGAAATATTTGTCGCTTCCACTGAATTGCGAATATGAATAGAAAATGCTTAAAAAAATTCTTAGCCTCTTTATTTGCAATTCACCGCCACATACTCTCCTCTCACATTCGTATTCCATTTATATAAGCCTCCAATACTCAATCAATGAGTGATGAAGGGAGTGCATGACATTCTGGAAAGATTATCAAGGATAATTGTCCCATAATTATGTATCATAAGAGAATACCTCCGAAAACCTATCCCAAATAGCCTAACTATGGATATAAGCCTTGAGTCTTCTCGTTTTAGAAAACAGAGATTCCAACGGACATCACCAACTGATTTGATTTGAATCCTCCTAACAGTAGTTGGAGCTAGGACTTAAGTTCAGATATGTTGACACTGGGACACAGGTAGAACTTATTTTCTCTTAATAAATAGTTTTATTAGATCCCATCTGATTCTCCTTTTAACTGTTCAGCGAGAGCAGTATTCTGTATTTTCTAAATGGAAAATAAGATAGTGTATTTAAAAATATATTGTACACAGCATTTTAATTCTCTTATAAAAATACTTCTATATAAGGAAAAAAATTGCCATACTTGGTAATGGATAAGAAAATAATCTATTTTTTGCTAGTTTATGTATTTATTTCTTGTTTGTTTTTCACACAGATATGAGTTTGAATGGAAATAGTTATTTTGTTGTTAATTTTTAATCTCTAAAAAGCACGTTAAGCTTTTTTCCCCAAAAAGATAGCATCCATTCATTATTTTTTCCTCAAAACAGTGCGAAATCCCAACAGATTTGTTTTTAATCGTAGTGCACCATAGAGACCTGTTATACTATAACCACAAGTGTATGTGCGTGCGTGTGAGCCTGTGTAGGGGTGATGCCTTGAGGTAGGACTTTCAAGGATAAGATTTCCACACTTTCGTTCAGTTCTTAAAAATATATTCGGAGAACTCCAATCAAGCCTTGCGGGATATTAAAACTTTAGTCACAATTATCATCAAATCTACTCTTTACAAAAACTATGAGTTGAACCGACATCACAAGCTGAAAAGCAAATCTTCTTTTCGTCCTACTGCTGGGACACAAGGATAATCAATTATAAAAATTACATAATATATAATTTGATACTCAGTTAATAATAAATAAAGGATAATAAAATTTTCATTGCATGCATTTTCAAACAACACACGAAAGACTTCAAGGAATTCAAACTTATTCGTTTAACAATCGGTGGAAAACTCCATTCTTTAGTAGGCAATTTAAATATTCTAAAATAGTTTTCACCGCTAATTGAGGAGTTTATTTACTTTGTCAATTTCAATTAATTATTTTTTATTTCTTAGATAGTTAAAAAATTTATTATTTATAATGATAATTTTACTTATAATAAATATTTAGTAATTATTTAATTTTTCAAAGGAACTTGCTATGGTTTTTATCTGATGACAGTTCTGCAAAGGTCGTCGACAAATGATTATTATTTTTAAATTCAAAAATATTACTCGTTTAAGGGAAACCATAGCTTTATTAATTAAATCAAAATGTTTAATTAATAAATATAATAGTTTTTTTTAACAAAATATAACCTCTTAAATTCGGAAATATATACATCTCAATGGTTTTAGGTATATGATTCTCATTTGATTAAAAAAACATGTGGATAACCTCTTTTTCCTGGTTGAAAATACAGAAAAAACAAACACTTTGGGAGAAATTTCATTGTCTCAAGGTAAACAACAAACACACGTGGCAATTAAATTTTGAAAGCAACAAGCCATCACTCCTGTGAGAGGTACATTAGTTTTTATGTAATGCAATATAGATTTCAAGATAATTATCTTCTAAGTGTGATAAGCATTCTAAATAATACTTTTTATTTCCGGATTTCCCTGGCCTTCATATTATCACAAACCTTAATTATAGGAATGGAATCGTATACGTCATTGAAACGCTAAAAATATGGTAATTCTAGAAAAATATTAGAAAAAATACATTTTTGTGTTGACATTTGTACCCAATTGACATTGTAACCGAATAACATCACTCTAAATTAATGTAAAAAACGAGAAAAAATTTAATTTTTATGCATGTCTGGTCCTAGAGTCTGGTTTATTGAGAGAAAATTAGTATATCTTGAAATTAAAAATTGTTAAAAAAATAATTATGCGTTTTAACTATTTCTACGTTCTTATGGTCTGTTGTTAAACTTTTTAGGGTTTGTTTACTTCTTTTGAGCATTTGTGTTTTTGAATTATTTAATAAAATTTAAATAATGTGTGTTGACGAATACTAGGAAATTTTGGAAAACATGTTTAATTTTTTTTTTTTTTTTTGTGTTGAAATCAATCTTTTCTTTTTATCCTCCAAATTGTGGAATTGAAAACAAATTTTTTTAATGTTGTTATAAAATGACTGATGTAAACCAAGAACACGAATGATGATATAAATAATTTATTAATTTATTAATAAATTATATATACTATTATAATTTATTAATTTATGAATTACTTAATAGAATTTAAATAATGTGTTACGAATATTAGAAAATTTTGAAAAACATGTTTGAAATTTTTTTTGTGGTGGTGTTCAAATTTTTTTTCTTAATGTCTCTATAAAATGCCCTCATGTTAAACCTAAAGTGATGAATTTGAATTTGAAATGATGAATTTAAACTATAAATTATTTATTAATTTGTGAATAATTTAATAAAGTTTAAATGCGATTATTAGAAAATTTTGAAAACGTGTTTGTAATTTTTTGTGTTATCAATTTTTTATTGTCTGAAATGTGGAGTTGAAAAAAATTTTTTAATGTCGTTGTAAAATGTCTGATGTAAACCGAGAACAGAAATGAATTTAAAATATAAATAATTTATTAATAAATTATATATACTATTATAATTTATTAATTTATGGATTATTTAATAAAATTTAAATAATGTGTTACGAATAAAGAAAATGAATAAAACAATGTGCTAGAAAATTTTGAAAACATCTTTCATCTTTTTTGTGTTGAAATCAATCTTTTCGTTTATCCTCTAAAATATGGAGTTGAAAAAAAAAATTTTTAATGCATTATAAAACGTCGTATAAACCGAGAACAGAAATGAATTGAGACTATAAATAAGTTTTATTAAAATTATTAATAGCTTATTTTTTATTCTACAAAATAAATGGGAAATTAATTTTATAAATGTGAGAATCACTTTTGTTATTTCTGAAGAAAGTAACTTTTAATACATTTTCATTCCATTTCAGCATTCATTATTGATAAATTATTTATAATGGTTTACAACTTTATAAAATAGAATACTTAATTGTTCCGTAAATCTATTATTCTATTTATAATAATTTTTTCGAATTACAATATATTTCATTTTTTTTTTTACTTTGCATTTTAAGACATTTCTAACAATTATATGAAGAATTGTAAGAAAAAAATAAAGATTATAGTACAGTCTTAAATATTAGCAAAAGATAAAACACTAACATTAAAAATTGATTATATATCTAAAATTGATTAGTATATCTAAAATTGATTTTATAAAAAATTCTTAAGGAATATTTTTTCAATATTGTTAGTTCCATTATGTATGCATTGATCATTAAGTCTATAATTATTCTCTGCATGACGATGCATCAAAGAAAATACGTTATTTACATTTTTTTTTTTCATTTTTATAAATAAAAGTTTATTTTTTTAATAAAATCTGCTTCATGGTTCTCTTGGCTCACAAATGCTGTTCCTGTTATTTTAAATTCCCTAAATTATAACAAAAGTATAGTCTTTCATGAAAAATACATTCATATGTGTCTCTTAAAAGAGTTAAATATAAAATAACTGCTCAAAATATAATATTTTTTTCCGTATTTTAATTTTAATTTTTAGATTTCTAAATGCGTCTTTGGAGTTTTCATAATACCTTAATTTGAATATAATTATATTGTTTATTCCTAATTTATTCAATAATTTAATTTTATAATTAATTTAATTATCGTAGTGAAAATAAATATTTAATATAATATCTGTAAAATATTAATGGTACAATATTCATATTTCTTCAAGTATGCGTTTATAACATTCAAAATTCAGTGATGCATGATTACGACGTAATACAAGAACACGAATAATATGATGCATATTATTAATAAGTGTTTACAACTTTAGAATTAACTGGACAGAACTATATTTATTTATTTAAAAATATTTTTGATTAATTAACTAATTTTATTTTATAATTTATATGTTTTATTTTATTATATCAAAACCTGATTTGTGCGTTGAATTTTAAAATTATTTAACTAGATAATTAAAATCTCATTGAAAAGACAGAAAAAGTCTTTTTCAATATTCTTCTCAATTTATTTATAAAAAAGCAGCAAACATAATACTTAATGAGTTAATAGATTTTATTCGTTTTAATTAAATTTTCTTCTGTTAATGAATTTTCAAGTAATTTTTTGTTTTGAATTACTATTATTGCCATATATGCAATGCAAAATATTTTTCTATTTATTATAAAATATTTATTAAATTTTTCTTAAAATGATAATTAGTAATATGATAACATAAAGCCCGTAAAGGGATATGAATTACTTTTATCCATATTGCAAAATTTGCTATTTTATTCATTTATAATTTTTTTTTCTGATTCTGGTTATCTAAACACATGAAGTACAGATAATACATGATGTATATTTAAATATTTATCCTACAGATGCGTGTCAATATAAAAAGATTGTTGCTTTTCTGAAGAACTTTCAAGCATAAATATCTCATATTTTTCTGTAATATTGAAAAAAAATAATTAAGCAGTCTGGCTGACCTAGATTCTTAATCATAATCTTCAGCCAGTCGATTTATTTACTTTTTTCAAAGCAGCTTTTTAAAACCTGCTATTAATTAACAGAATTTCGCAAGATAACTAACAAGCAATACAGCTGGATCACTTACTATATAGAGCTTTCATGTCTAAAAGTAGCCTTTTAAAAAATGTTAATACTTTTTAAAGTGATGTGATGGGAAATGTAACAAATACTCGATAATATTCAACAATCTATCTATTGCTGATAAAAAAAGAAAATAGATTTCCAAATTTAATTTCTAAAACTGATCCATACACAAAAAAAAAAAAAAAATTGTCTGATGATAAAAGCAAGGTCGCAAATTTAGACGAAAAAGGAAGGTCGCTATCGAACGATTAAAACAGGTGTTCGAAAATAATAAATGATGTCCAAAGAAACCAGACAAGTACTGATCATTGACTATTTAATTCCCTGCTCTGTTAGATAATTTTGCCCATAAAAAGATTGTAATCACTTTTCATTTTGAGGATGCTCTTAGAGTAACTTTAAGAACCCGAGGTTTACATTGAAAATTATATTCAAATCCAAACATTCTATTTTGATTAACTTAAAAGATTCTCGATTTTCTTAAATGCCCCCCTCTCTCTCTGCGCATGTTCATTAATAAAGCAGTGTATAAAAAGATTGGTTTATCGCTCTACGGTCCTTTTATGCACACTTTAGACTAACTAGACCTGGTCCTACAGCTTAACGTGGATTCCGAACCACTAATAAACATCCATGCCACCGCCAGAATTCGAACCTGAAGCACCAAAGGCCAGAGCGATAGCCAATCAGCCATCAGGCATAACAATACGTTTCAACAATATTCAACATACATGATAGGAAAATTGTACTTTTAAAATATAACTTATTTAATTTTTCTGTTGATTTATCCTTCATTATTACAGTAATATTTTAAATTAGTATTAATAAGTTAAAAAAATCAAAAAGTTTTTAAAGTTATGAAGTTTAAAAAAAGTTTTAAAATTATATAGATTAGTTCTTCAAAAATATGGTTATTCAAATGAGGTATTAGTCACAAATGCTACTGATGGCTGCGCATATTTGGCAATAACAAAATTCACCATGCATAGGGTTGTCAGTTTGAAGCCAACATGTCTGTCACGTGGTGGCAGCACACCTTGATTATTCTGCATTGATCTGTAAAGCAATTGTCGCTTTCTTAATTTTCGTGGCATTGAAAAGGTGGTTAAATATTTGACTCTGTGTAAATTTCTGAAGAGAAATTTGTGAAAGGAGAATTTTATACTTTTCCCAGATACCTATGAATTTTTTTATTTAAATATAGAATTTTTTAACAGAAATTTCATTCAGTATATGCAATACATATCTGATTTATATTGTAGCCTTTATCATAATGTAGCTTCCTAAATACGCAATTTTTATATTGATGAATAGCTATAACACTCATCTATTGATAAGAGCCATTTTCACCAATTTAGGATTAGTTTTTTAAGCTATGAATCTCAAGGATCTGTAGCTTAATATATGCTATGATTGAATTACAAAATCTTAGCAATTTTTGGTGACTATTGGCGAGAAGGGAAAAAAAGCTTATAATATAGCGTCTTTTAAAACAAATGTTTTCTTTTTTAAACTCTAAGTCATTGTAAATTTAATGTTTATAAATATTTTCCCTTTTTATATTCTATCAGTAAATAAAATAATTTTTGAAAATTTGCACGTTTTTAGGGAATTATGGATGTTAATTATTGTTACATATCGATTTATGTAATGTATAAAGTGTATTTTTACTATTTCTTTTATTTTTGGGGGTTCCAATTTATCTGAATGTAGTTGTATATTTTTAGACTTTATTATAAAAAATATTGGACTTTATTACAAAAATATATAACATTCTGAAGAAACATTTGTGGAAAAGTAATCAAGTTGCGATGCAGTGTCAACTCTAGTACGAAAAGAATGGCTTATGTTGGTCTAAACATACTGTTCCTTCCGAGTAGAGGAGAGCTCTCTATTTATTGTTAAGATTTGGCGATTATTCGTTATGATTTGCCGTTATTCTACATTCTCTTAGAACCACGGAATTTTAGCGTATTAATTCATTGCGCTCATTTCCGATATAAGCAAGGAATTTCGTTCACTTGCAAAGCTACATAGTGAGCTCTAAAAATCCAACGTGATAACCAACAGAACACTAAAAGCTACCTACTAGAATATCGGCACACTTTTATCACTATAATTTTTAACTTGTTTTTTTCATAGCATCTTTTGTTTACGACTATATAACGTTTGTTTACATTGTACTGTTATAAAATAATAAATTAAAGTTATGCAATAATAAATTTTGTATGTTCAAACGGAATATAATATCACAAGCAATTTTTACCTTATATGCGAAGAAAGAGTTCCTACGAGAGTGGTATTTCAAGGATAATGTATACAGCAGCACTAATTCATTGATCTATAATTCATCTAATTTTATTGAGGCAATAAAATTGAAATTATTAACCACTTAGCACAAAGCCTTGGAAAAAGAATTCATTCAACTGCCAAAAGCTTTTATGTGAAGCAACAACATGACAGACTAATAAATAAAGATAAGGAAAGAAGAGGGATAAAGGTCCCTGTGATAATACAGTAAAGTGAAAAGAATTGCGGAAGGCCTCTCAATGGTATTTTGCAATATTTTATTTCATCGATACCTTTGAAGTTACCTGTTGAAATTTCGAGATGGTCCAAGAATGAAAATATGCTTGAATCCTCATTTTATGTATTTGCTATTTCATCATAGTATTCTGTAATGTTTACTGAATCAGTAAGAAAAATATTTTTATTTTACTTTTTATTTTGTTGCAAAAGGAAAAAAAAAACATAAACAATTAGCAGCATGATTCACTCGTGGCCAAGTAAGGATGAGAATGAATGAAGGTTCGATACTTTGCCAGCAGCAGGTACTAAACCTCTACTTTCAGATTTGAGAAGACTCGGTGAAGATTGTTGTGCCATGCAATTATTTCGCATCGATGGCCCTGTAAGAGTTTTTAAAGTTTTCTCGCAGTTATCCCTTGGAATCAAAAAACCTCATTTCTACCCTACTGGCCATTAAAATTACTACATCAAGAAGACGGCATGCTACAGACGTGAAATTTAAGTGACAGGAAGAAGGTACTTTGATATACAAATGATTAGCTTTTCAGCGCATTCTGACAAAACAAGCGCCGGTAGCGACACTTTAAATGTGTTTAAATGAGAAAATTGTACAGCCGGTTTCTCATACACAAATTGCATTTGAGCGTTGTTGTCTGGTGAAAAGTTGTTGTGATACCTCGTGTAAAAGCAGAAATGACTACCAGCACGTTTCTGACTTTGATAAAGGTCGAATTGTATCGTACCGGGAGATTGCGGTTTATCGTATCGCAGTATTGCTGCTCGCGTCGGACGAGATCCAATGACTGTTAGCAGAATTTGGAATCGATGGGTTCAGGACGGTAATACGGAATGACGTGCTGGATCTCAACGGCCTCCTATTACTAGCAGCCGAGAAGACAGGCATGTTACCCGCATGACCTTAATGGACCGTGCAACCCATCACGAGCCCCGAGTCAAGAATTGGGGTCGTTTGCAAGACAACAAGTGTCTGCACGAACAGTTCGACGACGTTTGCAGAAGCATGGACTCTTAGCTCGGAGACTATGGCTACGGATACCCTAGACGCTGCATCACAGACAGGATTGTCTTCAATGGTGTGATCAACGACGAACCTGGTGAGACGCCATTTTTTCAAATGAATGCAGGTTCTGTTTACAGCATTAAGCTGAACGCATTCGTGTTTGGTGGCATCGTATTGGATGCACATTGGCAGCGTGTATTCGTCATCGTCATACTGGCCCATCACCTGGCGTGATGGTATAGGGTGCTATTGGATACACGTCTCGGTCACCTGTTGTTCGCCTTGACGGCATTTTGAACAGTGCACGTTACATTTCTGGTGTGTTACGACCCGTGGCTCTGCCATTTATTCGAGCCCTGCGAAGCCCTACGTTTCAGCAGGATAATGCACGACCGCATTTTACCGGTATTGTACGGACCTCCCTTGATACGGAAAATGTTCGCCTGTTGCCCTGGTCTGCACGTTCACCAGTTCTCTGGCCAATAGTAAACATCTGGTCCATGGTTGCCGAGCGACTGGCTCGTCACCATACGCCAGTCACTACGGTTGATGAGCTGTGGCATCGTGTTGATGCTGCATGGCCATCTGTACCTGTACAGGGCATCCAATCTCTGTTTGACTCAATGCCCAGGCGTATAAGTGATGTTATTACTGCCAGAGGTGATTGTTCTGGGTACTGACTTCTCAGAATCTATGCATCCAAATTTCTTGAAAATTTAATCACTTGTTATTTCCAGAATAATATATTTGTCCAATAAATATTTTATTATCTGCTTTTCTTCCTGGTGTAGCAATTTTAATGGCCAGTAGTGTATTAATCTTCATGGTTACAGTTTTAAACAATTATTACAAACTTAGATGTTTATACTAATTATATGAGTAAAAAGAAACATTTAAGATGTATTTTTAAAGTTTTTGTTGGTATTATTAAAAATAAAACTACATCCCTTTTAGAATTGTACTATAAAAACTAACTATTGCCTCAAATCTTAAAAAAAGCCACAAATTGCCTCAAATCTTAAAAATCAAATAATTTGTTTTCCAATGTAGGGACACAGGGAAGAAATATAATATAATATTAATTTATTTTCAACTACCAAATAGAAGTAAATAACTGGAATTTTAAGCAGTTTTCATGTAGCAATTTTCAAATATATCTACGAAGAAGGATGTAATAAACGATGAAAATAACTATTATGTTAGAATTGTTTGTTGCAGTAGAAGATGATTCTTATCAATTTTTAATTCCATTAAATTTTCAAAGTAAATGAAACCATATTATTCTTACACATAAACCACGTGTTATGTGAATTTTTTAAGCAATTTTTATATAGAATAATCAAAATTACCTTTTCTACACGATTTTTATTCACTTTTACGCATTCAATCCCCCCAAAAAACAGAAAAGTTAGGAAAAATTTGTAATTCAAGAAATTTCTAAGAATTTTGTAGAAGTTTAAATATTTTATTTCAAATATTGTCTTAAAATTTAATAATTGCCAATAATATAGCCCCATATGATCCAAATGATGAAGGGGCTATGAAGACTACATGCAGTTCTTTTACGCGTATTTTTTAAGAACCTCTTATCTATCTTGTGAAAATAGGATTAGTTGTATTTTTGATTTTATTAATCACTATACTTGTATTCTCTTTGATAAAGATAAGAAAAGACTAAAGGGGAATTAGAATAACAAGGTCTTGTTATAACCTTCGTGTTAATACCAGTAGGCGTAAAAACAATTTTGAAAAACAAGCATGTTTTCTAGATAAATTTTTTATTATTCCAAGGAAAAATTGTATTATATATGATTTCTGTCTATATGTTAATATCACATATTTATTGGATACATCCTTTCTGGATACAAAATAAGGTAAAAAAAATTAAATAATTGTTTTATATACTGTTTAATTGGGATTGTCTAAATGTTGATCTGAATGCTGCTGAGAAATGCTGTGAATACAGTCTAAAATGAATTAGAATAACAAGGTCCTGTAATGACCTTCATATTACATAAAATGGTGAATTTCCTTTAGGCATGGAGATATTTGTAATTACTTAATTATTTTTTTATTAAACGTTATTACATAAATTATATAAATATCGATGAAGTTGAAGTAGATTTTACTTAAGTATTTCTAAAAAAATCTTATCTTTTATCTTCTAAGATATTTGTTTTAATGATAAAAACGTCTTTACTTGTTTATTGATTTAAAATAAACTCTGCATAAAAAGAAATTTACAAAAATTTATGCTGTGACATTTTTATTTATTTGCCAGATATTTTAAATTTTAAACAATTTCATCATTATCATCATCAGTGGCGCAACAGCCCCATCCTAGCAGATTTAAAGACATTAGATGTTTTTATAGGGTTGGGTTGTCAGCCCTACGCCCAACGCTCTACAACCGTATTAGATCGGTATCTAAGGTTTAAAGTAGATTCCGAATCACTACAAACATCCATAGCACCGCCGGGACTCGAACCCGAAGCCTGTGGCACCGAGTACCAAAGTGCTAGAAGCTCTACCATCAGGCTCCTTTTAAAACAATTTACTATGGTTAAATAAATATATATGTTATATGCATCTAAGAAAGTTTTTTTTATTCTTTAAATGTGGCCCAAGGTTGAAAATATTTTCTTATAATTAAATTACAAGAAATTTTTTTTGTTGAAATAATAATAAAATATAAGTTACTGACTGATAACTAGTTAATTATTTGATAAGAAAAAAATCATTTGATGTGATTTTTTTTCTATAAAATAAAAATAGAATTCTAGCAACTTTAGAATTTTCACTATATTAGTAAAATGATAGTTTTATATATTGTTATAAGTGTTTTCAGGAAAAAAAGCTTTTCATTTATGTTAATGAAACTGATTCCAAGTATTGTTGAACTAACAAGATAATTAACTTAAAAGAACCTATTAATACTGTACATTTTATACATATATATTAGATCACACGATTTGTTGCAGTTGACATATAACCATGTCAATTGCGACAAATCGTATGACCTAGTACGACGTAGTATAAACCTGGCAACCTGCACTACAATCACTGCTTTATATATACTCACTGTAAATTAGAACATATGGTCTCATGTATAATTGTACTGCCTGGTTAAATTCTGTGCTTCTCCAATATTACACACAAATGTGGTGAAACGAAGTCTTAAATCCTAGCGGAAGACAACCAATAGCAATATATGGTTTGGCTTTGTCACTGTACGGTCATTTTTTTTTGCACACTTTAGGCTAATTAGACCGGGTTGTACGGTTTAACGTGGATTCCGAACCACTAACAAACATCCATTCCACCGCCAGGGATTCAAACCTGAAACTGTGGGACCGAAGGCTTGAATTGGCCATCACGCTGCAATAACAGTGTATGAGACAATATGAGAACATCTCTAGTAGATGGAATTGACGCTTCAAAATAGTGCACATCATAGTAAAAGTTATTAACTTAGGTTTATGTATTGAGTGTGAAGAAAAAATTTTTAAATTATGATAAATTTCAAAACTTTTTTAAAACTAAAATATGAGTTGTTGCCAGTAAAAAGGAGTAGGAAAATGTAAAGTATTAATATTTTTGTAAAATTAAATTCATTTTTATTCAATGAAAATACAATAGATAACTATTTTTAGAAACAAAAAAGCATATTTAATAATTGAAAATTATATACATAACTAAAAGATTGATTTTCAAAAAAACTGTGATTTACTGCAATCATGTATCTATCAAAAACGTTACAACTGGTACTGATGATACAAATAATTAAAATGGTACAAAAAAATAGTATGGTATGAAAATAGCACGGTAAAATGATTTTTCAAATAGTACAAATAATTAAAGTAGTAATAATTTAAAAGTATTATTCTATTCCATTAAAAAATTTTTACGAAAATATTTAGTTATGCTGTCAATCATTTTGTTCAGTCATATATATGTGCCAGTTAATGTTTCCACTGTTTTCTGAATTAAAATAGTGTGCGATATTTAAATTTAAAACAATTTTTAAGAAGAATTGAATCAAATATATTTTTAAGATATTAATATTTACTAACCAACTCACAATAATATTATTCATTGTAACTTTTTTACATAAATTTAAAGACTTAAGACATTATTTGAAATTTATTTTGTATTTTTAATAATACTTATATATTTAAATACTTTAAAAGTTTAAATTGTTTTAGCAGGTATTGTCGCAAAGAAACTTTTGCAACTATTGGTAACAATTCTTTTAACTCTATTGTTTCAAGAGTTGGCGGGGAATTCAATTCCAGACATGGTATTGCGCAGATGAATATGCAAAACATAGGTCTGTCGGGTCTAAATATTGAGAATATACAATGTTTCCCAATGAAAATGACTTTTAGATTGAAGCAAATACATTCTTTAGAAGGCACTGTAAACAACTGAATGCAAATTCCATGCAGAAAATCCATGCGTTGTATTACATAATTTTTTAGCTATGCTTCTAAACATTACAGTGGCTCTTCCGTGTTAATACAGAAAAAAAAAATGAGTTGTGTAAATCAAATTTTTTTTTTAAATATTCATTCTGTGATAATTTAAAATATATATATATATTCCATAACTTGAAAAACACTGAATATTTCAAAAATGGTTATTTTTAAAGTATATTTATCATTATTTATACTATATACACAGTATTTATATATGCTTATTATGCATATACACTTGTATAGATAGAATAATAAATATAAAAAGGAATTTACGAATCCTTCAATTGAATTACTTTATTTAATATAGATTTTCAATTAATAATTTTAAAAAAATCACGAAATGGATTTTTTTCTAATTATTTAAAAAAGTTCATGAAAATATTGTTCCATTCATATCAGAACTAAAATAATTAAATAATTATATTATTTTATATCGGAATTGCAAACATTTTGAATAGAGATTTTAAAAGATATTGACGGGACAATTTATGTTTTACTTTTTAAATGAAAAAGAAAGCATTTTTTTTTCTTTTGCATTTATCTCAAAAAGAAGAATTTTTTTTTTTTTTTTTTGCAAGATAAATTTATTATTTTTCTTTTTATTTCTGATTTGTTCCATTATTACTAACAAAGAATTTATTAAAAATTTAAAGCAATCAAAACAAATGATTTCAGTAGAAAGTAGATAGGGACTGAGCACTTTTTGTGAGCTATTATATGACACACATAACGCAATAATTTGTAAAAGCTAAAATGATTAAGTTTTTAATCATTATGTTACACAGCCTTAAAAGATACTACTGTGCCCAAAAAGTAAGACCAATTATTTTTTTTTTTCAAAAACTCTTTATTTATTCTTCCAAATTTATTTCATTGCCTACAATCCCCTCCGAACACAATGCACTTATGCCAACTTTTTGCCAATCCTCAATGCGTGTTAAAAAGTCATCGGCAGGGATGACCTTCAAGGCGCGCGCCGATTCACGTTGAACCTCTTCAATCGACTCAAAACGGTGTCCCCGGAGTGGTCTTTTGAATTTATGGAATAGCCAGAAGTCGCACGGTGGGAATGCGATGATTGTGGAACGATATGGGTTCCATTTTTGGCGAAAAAGTCAAGAAGAATCAATGCAGTGTGAGCTGGCGCATTCAGTGTTTTCGATACCAATCGACATTTGACGCGTTTGAGGCCCAAAATGGAATTGACCTATCCTTTTGAAGTTCTAACATCATCAGCAAGGTCTCTAGTTGTAAATCGACGGTTTGCAAGCACCAAATCTTTAATTTTTTGGACGTGAGTTTCGTCGGTTGAGGTTGATGGTCGACCAGAGGGCTCTTCGTCTTCAACGCATTCTCTGCCTTCTGTGAACTGTTTGTACCATTTTTAAACATTTTTTTCCGATATAGGAATGTCTTCTGCAACATTCTATACGTTTCCGCAAACAAAATGTAATGCAAGTTCTTTTCTCGATTATTTCAGACATTTCAAAATCGTCGGAATCAGTTTTAGCGTCTCACAAAGCCAAGCGTAACTCAAACACTAATGAATATTTTGACTTCAAGTTTCATACAGATGTCACGGACAGTGCCAGCAACCTAAAAAAAGAAAAAAAATGAAATTCCATAAATCCCGGGAACTTTAAATTGAAAATTGGTCTTACTTTTTTTTCGTCTTACTTTTGGACACAATAGTGCTTATCATTCTTGATAAAATAGCTGTTAACAACACTGATAGTATAAGACTTCGGCTTAATTTTCTTCAGTTTATATCAAACTTTATAATACGATAATTTAATATATCTCTTTACATAGCTATTAAGGGATTGATAATTTTCATTTGTATCATTATTTCTCTAAAATTTTATTCATTTATTTAATTTGAAACAACTTATATACATATATATGCAATAATAGGCATCTTATAAATACATCTGTACAGAAAAAGTAATAATGAGCGTATTAATTATTCAGTTATGTCAAGGAGAAAGGGAAACCCCAAATTTTGCTTCTCTTTTAATACACATTCCATTAGTAATTAAATATTGTAAGAAAAAAATAAATCGAGGAAAAAAATTACTCAAGTATTTTAAGGTTTTTTTTTTTTTTTTTTTTTTTTTTTTTTTTTTTTCATTAAGAAAAAAAAATTCATGATCTCCTCACGTATTAATGAGATACTTATCAATTTCTCTTTTTTTTTACAAACACAGCTTTTTTTTCCCCCTTAGTACTTAGCCAAAAATTATTACACCGACTGAATTTTAAACCCGAAGCACGAACTTACCAATACTCGAATGTTGGTCATAAAGTACCTTAAAAATGTTCCAAACTCCATTAGTCCGATAGCAAAACATGTGATTTTTTCCCAATGGAGGAGGAGAGGGAGGGAAAGAGGTGGGGGGATGAATTAGTGAAGGGGAAAAAAAACAACAACAAAAAGAACTTGTATTTCTCCCCTCCTATATACCATTCTAAGCAATCAAAATAAAAGCAACTATTATGAGTTCCACCCTTTCGACCAATGACGTGCCTGGAACTGGTTGATTGACAGCCGTGCGAGGCCAGGTACTTTTTTCTTTTGCGAAAATGAATTTTCCATCGGTCCAATCAGAGAGGCTGGGATAAGGTATATAAGAACTCGGGTGATGGCAGAAAGGAGAAGGTAGCTACAGAAGCCTTTTAGGGAGCGCAGCAACTTGAGGTGGAAAAAACTCTGTGAAATCCAGTGTGTTTCTATACTCGGGATAAAGGTACGAATTGAATGCTTTCATTCAAAAATACTTAATTTAGCTTTCCTGCAATACTTGCTTCATTGTATATTTTATCTCTATGCTTTACGATGTATTTATTAATAATGTACATGCTAGTATATTATAAATATATAGGGATACTCCGATTAAAGTAATTAATTAATTAGGGTTTAGATCAGGTTTTTGTATACTAAATACAAAGGCTACGTATAATATAACCAAATATATTTAAGTATAACAAGTAATAAAGAAAACAATTCATAATAAAACAGTTAATGTAGCATTTTTATAAAAATCTATCACCAAACTTTATTGTCTAAATTGCATTCGATTTCTTTGCAAATTAAATTTTATCAAATAAAATTAGTAATATTTAAAAATAAAAAGTGTGTTTGATTTTGACGTTGTATATTTGTATTAATTTCTCAATAATTGCCCGTTTTCCTTTTTTTCAAATAATTAAGTAAAATGGACACTTACTAATCAATATATGCCCATACGACTTTTTATGTAATGAAGCAATACGTTAAATATTAATTGTAACTTATTGAATGTGTTATTTTTAGTAATAAAGACAATTATTATGTTTAATAACAAAACCCATTTAAATGATTTAAGATACAGAAAAAGAATCTAAAAAAAAAAAAAACTAATTACAAATTTTCAAACACGCATGATTTAAAAAAAAATGGAATGCATTTCTGTTGTTGTGAAGGATTCTTAAAAAAGTTTTAGCTTTCATGATCAAACTAAAAAATAAAAATATTTTTATTCCACAATCACTGAATTTGAAAAAAAAAAAAAAAACTTTACGTCTGATGTTAACTTACAAATTACTTATATAGAATATAGAACATTAAACATTTGTTAAATTATGTTTAAAAAAATATTATATTTCTTAATTATTATTTGAAATTAAACATTTGTTAAATTAAAGGCTTTTCTAAAATATATGATTTTTGTTCAGTACAATAGTGTTTATTCTTTAAATTACATAATCTGTGGCAAAGTTTAACGCTTTTAGTTTGTTGATAAACTAACTCATGTACTTTAAAAATAAAAAAAGAATTAAATGATTTTAAAAAATTTATAAAATAAAATATTATATAAATTTTAAAACTATTTGTAAAATTATTTTGCTTTATTTAAATAAATAACTTGTTTTAAATTCGTACTTAGCAGTAACTTTCTTTATACGGCTTCGCTACATTAATATTAATATGAAGGAGAAGACTGTTGTAACAGGGTAATTACTCTACTGTGAAGCAAACACGGAAACAAATAAAACAGCTTACGTTCGTTTTGAGCCATACGTTTCAAATGCTTTTGCTTTTCTTAATTTATTTATTTGAGAATATCATATCAACAGTTAAATAATACTTTCTAACTGTAAGAACTTCATCTCTACAGTGTTATTGTTTAATCTTTCATTTATATACTTCAAGAAATCCCGGTTTTTTTTAATTGATTCATTTCAGTTGTTATACAAACTGTTTTTTTTTTTTTAAATAAAAAAAAGAAAACTTTTGAGGTATGTAACACATATGCCATGCTAAATAAATATGTTTTCTTTCTATCTTTTAAGTATTTTCTTGTTGCAATTGTCCTCATTTCGTAAACTGAGTTGACATATTGTGAACTATAAACTCTCAAACTAGAACAACTTATCGATCTGTAAAACCATTTGCTTGCCTACTTTCCTGCTTTAACGTATTGACATATTAATTATCTATTGGTAAATAATATATGATCGTTATATTTAACCTTGTAATGAAATAATATTAAATACAACGAATTGATTTTAATGTACTAAAATATTACTCGAATATTTAAATATCTTATTAATTTTCTATTTAAATATCTTATTAGTTTTCCTATTTAAATATCTTATTAATCTTCTATTTAAAGACTTCTAATCTTTTTTATGTTATTCCCCTATTATATTGTGTTAAAATTATATTTGAAAATAATAGTATCTCTATTCACTTACGAAAATATGGTTTGGAAATTAAATATTGACGATAACCTAGTCGTCTTAAGGAAGAGATTACGGATTAAGACCATATAATCACTTAAATAGTTTTACTAATTTCCCTATATATTTCACTAATTTCATATATTTTACAAATTTCACTATATATATACACTTACAAACAAGAAGTGAATTAAAAGCACGTCTATTCATTCACAAATTAGCACAATATAGCAACCATGGCATTTTTCTGCTTACCTGATATTCAAAGCTCTCTCAAAAGAAATTTAAAAAAATTATAAAAGAAAGAAATAGTTTGTTCAATATCCAAAATACTCGTAAGATAGAGATCAAAATGTTAAACGGCAAAATAGAAATGCCCTTTAAAAACACAAAATTTTGTGCAAAATATACAATGGATTGGTTGTGAAAAAAAAAGGTAAACAGAAAATACGTAAAACCCCAATAAATTGCAACATACTGAGAATAGCTTTATCAAGGAATACATACGCTCAAAATATTATAAACCGTGTGATTTCTGCTCGCTTACTGACTGTAAATCAAAAAACACATCTAGCGACATATTCCGATAACATGGAGTAGACAAAAATAACCTTCCGTTTAATGTCGGAAATTATAATATTGAAGATAGATAGAGAGAGATAAATATATGTATGTGTGCGTGTTTTCTGTCTAATAAGATTTAAAGATTTTAGACAGAGTTTCATTATATAGATTCTGCTGCAGAACTTTCGAATTCACATAAACTGAGCGTTTATTTCTTTTAAATTTGTATTTCTGTGTGAAGTAAAAATAAGTGCTTAAAAACAATTTTTTGTGTCTTTTTCCAGTTTCGATATCGTGCAACTCGTCCGAAGATGAGCTTTATCTCTGTGTCTCCCCTGACATTGGTTTTGGGCGGCGTCATCGCCGCACTAGCCTGCGTCGTCTTGCTTGTGCACTTCCGATCTTCAAAGAAATCGAAGAGTAAGCAGTCCTACAAGTCACTCCCAGGACCCAAGGGACTGCCTGTCTTAGGTGAGACCACTTCACATTCGTAAACTACTTTCTTCACCAAATCTAATTTTTCACATTTTATGTTCAGTGCAATTAAAATTTAAATGGGAATCTTTATGAGAACATTTTAACTATCGTTTTGCAAAAAAAAAAAAAAAAAATCTCATTACGATATTTAATAAATAGAAGCATTACAAATAAAATTCCCTTTATTATTATATTCTTTCTTATATATATATATATCCCTTTATTATTTCCCCCTTTATCCCCTTATAAAATTCCCTTATACAAATAAAATTATTATATATATATCCTCCCTTTCTCCTTCCCTTATAAATTCCCTTATTTATAATAAAATTCCCTCCCCTTATATATTCCAAATAAAATTATCTTTATATTATTCCCTTAAATAAAATATTCTTATAAGTAGTAGTAGTTTGCGTAAATAAAGCTTATCTTTGATTACATTTTGTCTCCAATTTTCATAACGTATTTCAATATTCGATTCAGGTAGAAAGAATTTAAAGACAAAAAAATGATAAACTTTATATGTTCAATTCATTTTATATATTCAAAGCTCTTCATTATAAAATGCCTAATTTAGGCCTTATTTGATGTTAATAATACTCTTTACTTTATTGTACATTCTTAAGTTTATATGAACTTGAATTATTTATTCTTAACGATTTTCTTAATCAGGTGCATCTTATATCGTCGGCCGTTACCCAAAACCCTGGGATGCCTTCTCAGCCTTGCGAAAGCAATACGGTGACATCTACGGTCTGACGCTAGGGTCCCGACGCTGTGTTGTCGTCAGCAACATGGCTCTGGTCAAGGAGGTGCTTGTCACCAAATGCCACGACTTCGCCAACCGCCCAGACTTTTTAAGGTTTCACGCCATTTTTCGGGGCGACAGAAATCTATGTAAGTATTTATGTTTTTCTCAATATCTAAATCTACTTTGAAAGAAATTCCTTTAAATAATTTTGAAAATATATTCATTTAATGAAACTGGTAGAAGAATTCAAAGTGACTAATACTTATTTAGTGCGTTGTACATTGAATTTTGTGAAAAGTAATTCAATGTAAGAAACATTTTTGATAAAATAATAATGTATTAATAAAATAATTAATTTTATCAAAAAATATATTGTATATTAATACTTTTTTTTTTATCAAAAATGTTTCTTTATCATCTGTAATGTAAAAAGCATATATTAATCACTGATAATTAGGCAATATGAAAAGATAAAAATATCTATAACTTTAAATACAATTTCATTAATTCATCTAGGAAAATTGTAATGATCAAACATATATAATTTAATTTACTTTTATAATTGAATATGTTAGTAATTATTAAATACGTTAACAAAAAATCGAAATCATAAAAATCTTTAATTTAACAGTGTATGTGAATAAGAAGAACAAAGGAAG
>BPLR01010638.1:0-45459 GCA_021605095.1 Caerostris extrusa | reverse complement strand
GAAGTGAGCGGACGTGTATTCACCCGCTCCTGATCCCTAACGGAATTTGCTTTGAACGCGCTATTTCTTAGCTCAGCGTTTTGCGTGTTAGCTTTATTTTAAGCAAACTATATCCTTAACAAACGTCCTTTTATTGATTTTAATTAATTTTTTTAATTTTCTTTGGTACCAAACGCCGGAGCGCTAGCCAAATGTCGACGGACTGAGACCAATTGGGACCAGCGAGATTGTTTAGTCATCGAACTCTGACTTATCTTGTTAGCCCCGTACCAACACCCCATGCTCATTAGAAAACTGGGTATTTAATTTTATTCCGCATTAGATGGAGGGGGGGGTATACATTATTCCATAAAATTGTCTGTTGGCTTACATACTCAGTTCTATTTACGCTCGTAGTTTAAAAATTCAAAAGAAAATGTGCATCTGGAAGAGAAAAGTAATATATTTGAAGTATATTTAGAAGTATTTTAACGTCCAAGTCGTGAATTTTGGAAATTTTTGTTCTCAGAAAATAATTACAGGCAAACATTAATCTTTTCCTCTCGTAGCAATTCACTTTTTCCGAATATCTAAAACAGTAAAGTTGTTGTGAGTAAAATAGAAATTCGCGCAGGTTAATACTGAATCGGACGAATCAATTGCATTTAAATGTTAGACTCAATTAGATGCCCTTTTTTCCGAACATAATTTCGGCTATTCACAAGAGGTAGAAATGGTAAATTCAACTACGTATATATTTTTAAAATTGTAACAAATCATATTTTCAAGGTATTAAGATAGTAATAAATAAAACAAAAAACTTAGGATTTTGTGGCATTGTATAAAATGAAAAAGTTGAATTAAAATAATTCTGCAAATTTCTATTTTAAATGTACATTTATAAATATAAATGCAAGGTATTATTTATTTACGTCCATCTGTATGAAAAAAAACAATTTTCCGAAATACTTGAATGTATAGTAAAAATTAAAATGCATAAAAATCAATTTCTGCCCAATTTATTTTGGGATTACTCTAATTAAATAAAACTCCATCTTCTAAAAGAATGTTTGACTGATGTAAAAAATTTTTACTATTAATTTTGGCTTTTTACTTGCATGCTTCATACAACGAACTTTGTAGAACATTTTAACGCGCAGACGCATACATTTAGACAAACAGAGACACATACATGCACAGATCATATATATAAAATTTATTTAGTAAAGCCTGTTGATAATGCAGGGATATATTCCTATGAGGACATATTTTCAGTAACTTGTATGTGAAATTCGTATGAATTGAAGACACACGAATTTGGATAAATTAACAGTTGCATTTAATAATTTTTTTCTGAATGACGAAGATTACTGATACCAGAAAAAATCCTATACAGATATTGTGCCTTTTTAAACAAAAACAAAAGCTGATCAAAAATATTTTTAACTAAATATTTTTTACTTGGCGTATTTGTAATAAAAACAGTGAATAATGTCAAATAACATTACACGTAAAAAGTACATATAACTATGAGAAGAAAATGCAAAGTTAAAAATTCAATAAAAATGTTTCTAACAATAAAAAAAAATGTTTTATAGTTCGTTATGGAAAAAGTGCATTTTAATCTGAAAAATAAGACGTATTACTAAAATAGTGTTCCACAGCGAAGTAATCATGTATAACATCTCGTTGCAATTCTTTTATCATGTCTGAAAAATCTATCCCTGCACCTTCATCGAAATGACTTGACTTGATGTACGCTGTGGTGAGATTTATAGCGTGTTCCAGGAATATCCTAATTCCCTCCGTAGAAAGCATGCAGTCTCTCACAAATACTTTATCTAGGTGATTAAAAGCCAGGGGATTTCTGTTGAGTATTTCTTGTAATCTCAGGTCGTCAAAAACAGCGGCATCATGAAACTGCAGTTCCTTCAAGTTCTTCACATTTTGAAAGACATACAGAAGTGAGGGTGCATCGATAAAGCCAATTTCCAGTCTTTTTAGGTTTTTAAAATTGTAGGGAGATTTAATGGAATCACAGATGGTTGCACTGCAGTCGAGGTATTCAAGATTGAAGCAATACCTAGAAATGGCATTTACAGGTATCTCTTTAGATGATATAATACAGAGATGCCTCAGCTGTTGACCTATACCACTCAAGAAAGAAAAGTCCAACTGATATGTCGAATGTCTATTAAAATACATTTTCAAAGATCTGAGGTGTTTCAGCTCTTTCAGATACTCAAAGCAATCTTCGGAAAGCACTAAAATTTCCAGTTCCTCTACAAGTGGAAATAAAAGTACGGAGCTCCTCACCCTTTCAAGGAACGAGATGTATATTTTGTTTCTCTTCTCGAAGGAACTTGTATCGTATGTCCAGGAGCATTTCCGTAAACCATATTTAGGAGGTTCGTCTCCCGTATTATTCGCATCGATATAACGTGCGGCACGAGATGAATCTGTAAATCTTAAAGATGTCAACTTTTTATGATTTTTCAGCATTTTGACTACATTTAGAAAATTCGAACTTTCTGTTGTGTACAGCAAAATGTCGAATTCCTCTAGATCTTCCATGTGGGACAGAGTGTCAACTGCTTCGCTTAGAAAGTTGTCGTAATTGAAAATGCGAATTACTTTCACACTTTTAAGCCTCTTGCAATCCTTCAATGCTCGCGGGTTAAAGAGTGTTTGTACAGAGAGTGTCTCCAATAGAGGGAGCTTCTGGAGCAACTTATCTAACCATTCGCCGCGACGATTTTTGAAATTTCGGTCCAGTTCTAATACCGTGATGTTCATACAACCTTTTTCTGTTAGCATTTGTGGGAGCACCATACATGTATCTATGAAAATCACAGGAAAACAGATCTTGAGCTGTCGCAACTTTCCACTGCTTAACAACATTCGAAAGTAAGAGAATTTTCTGATTTTTTGAGATGTCCCGCAAAGTTCGACTAAAAGTTCTACGATTTTTGATGGCAAGCGAGAGAAAGGATTCTCTTTCTCTTCACTCCAATGATCCACTTTTATCAGTTCGATAATTCGATCAAGGCAGGTTTCGTAAAGCGAAATTGGAGGCATTTTTTTAAATGTAATCTTTACAGCCTGAAACGAAAAAAAGTCAACATTTCTCTCACGGTAAACACTAAAATAAGCAACACTTAGAAGAAACACTAGAACAATTATAAAGCAGGTAATATGAAATGAGAGAATTTTTCTTATTAGAATATAGTATAAAAGAAACAGAAAAATAAAAAATGAATTTTAAATTTTCAATAAATTTATACAGTTTACTATATTATGTCGATCGAGAGCAGGCATCAGAAGTAAATAAACTAAAGGTTCTTGCAATTATTCTTGCCAAATCTATGGTATTCTTGCCAAATCGAACCACTTTTACGCTTAAATCTTTATCTTAGAGATAACAAGCGAAAGTCAACATTGACTTCGATCTGCAATTCTGCGTAAAGGGAGAAGTACCTTTTAGCTACAGATTGGTGCCAACGATTCATCGCATTCGCCAGCTCAATCGTGAGTCTGTTCTTCAGGAAGAGATCGGGACAGACTATAAAAGCATTTTACATCAAATGGATGATATAATATTGCTCCACGTTATTGAATGATAAGTGTGGCCATATATAACGTGCAAATCTAGAAGAAAAGCATTTGACAGCTATATATTAGAAAATTTTTGTACTTTCTATTGATGTAAATGTATATAAAACTAAATATTTTCAGTGTTATCTAATATTTATTTATTAGCAGATGAAAGATACTGGGATCAGAGGATACAAAGATGCCTCAGCTGCTTACCTACACCATTAAAAATCAAAAGTGTTTGGTAAGTGCAGAAAATATATTAAATTAAATTTTCAAACATCCGAGCTTTGTTCAGGGGTTTTATACGCCTTGGAGACGATCAATAATTCTAACTGAATCCATATATTTTTATGGCAACCCAATTACGTGAAAAATTACATATAGTGTTTAAATGATCGATTCTATCTACTCTTCTTCAATGTTAGCTAGGTCACAAAAAACATTTCGCATCCTTTTAACTACCTTCAATTGAACTAGAAGAGCGATGCCCTATATGAAATTTCAGATATGCCCGATACACCAAGTCTTGGTGTGGACGCTTAAAGGGGATGCCCTGGCCAATGTCAATGCTGGAAGAGACAGGGATTCTTTTTCATTCTGCGGAAGTCTATAGATATCCCAAGAAACGTGTAGAAACGCATAATTTCTTCTGAAATGCCTCGATCAGTACCACATTGACAATAATATTCAAATTTCTGAAAAACTTAGGTTCAGGAAAGAATTGAATACCAACCAAGCGGTGGCCAACCAACATTTGTATGTTTTTTTTGGCCCCATTGCTTTTTATTTTAGTTATTTTTAGCATTGCATATAAACACCTGAATTAGTTACCCAAATTATTACCGGTTGTTTTTTTTTTTTAATTTTTAATTCAATTTTTCCCATGCAGGTAGGGCATGAAATCTATTACTCTTCTTACATAAATTTAATGGCCCTTTCAAGAGGTACAAATATTATGCACTATGATATGTATTATATTAAGGATTTCAGAAAGTAATTAGAAGTAAATAATCTTTACTAGCAGATGCTAAAACATAATCTCATTCAGCCTAAACAATTTCTATTAATAAATTAAGTAAGCAAATTAAAAAACAGTGTAAATTCATTGTATCATGTACAAATAAATATGCATTTTAATGTGGGTTATATTTTTGTAAGCAATTCAGAAAAAATTTATTTGAGAATGCTAAGGCATTATGGAATAACAAATAAAGTATTTTAAAGTATTTTAGAGAATTGAAAAGAAGATAAAAGATCGTTTTAACTATAAAAAAACCGTTCTAAGATTATAGAAACAAATTAATTGCAATATTCTTTAGTTTGAATTTTGCAATGTCGATTGAACGTGGAATAAGAATAATTTAAATTGAGTTAAAATGGTTAAATAGCACACTTTTTTGCAGAGCACACACCAGTAGGTTTTTGAAATTTTGAAAAACTAAGAATAAAATGCAAAAATCACACATCAAGATAAATTAAAAAAGGAAATTCAGAAATATTGCAGACATTGTGATTACAAGAATTAAGAATGGTAGAATACAATTATTATTCTTTTTTTTTTTTTTTTTTTTACGTAAAAAGTCAAAGAAACTATTAAATAAAAACTGTGATATAAATAGTGAAATGACTACACACCTTAAAAGTTCGACAGTTTTGCAGATTCAAATTAAAATAAGAGGAAGACGGTAAATGTGGAACACAACACTTGCTAAAAAAAATATCATATATACCATATACAGTATTGTTGCCAGATGAAGCGTATTAAACCTACCAAATAAGATTCAAAAGGTCTTTCCTTGGGTTTCTTGATGCTCTACGGTTCGAGTGTGTCAAAACTTGCTTTCTATTATCTTGCAGTGGTTAAGGAGAGGTTCAAAACGGTTCTATTATCTTGCAATGGTTAAGGAGAGGTTCCTTTCTGCAGCACATTTTTCGCTTTTGTAATCGAAGTATCCCCGAAATTTCCCCTGCTGTGCTGCTTTGAAAAAGGGGACACGCGGCTGTGAGGTTGTAGGGTCGATCCTGACCAGCTCCTTTTTAGTCATTATTTCTAGCAGCGTTTAACCCGTCCCTCTTGTGGACTTTATTTTTTTATCCCTTAACTTTAATTTTATTTAATTGTATCTATATATATACATCACTTAACTTTTATTTCTATCAACATTTAAATATTTACTTAATTTTTGTTATCTTACTTTACTCATGGGAACATTATCCTTAACTGCTCAGATTCTGTTACTTGTAAGCTATGTTTTGTTTATTTCATCATCATGTACTTCATAGCAGACAGGAGTTTAAGGCCTCCCTGGGGCCATGGTAACCAGTAAAGACTGACTGATTTCCTTTGTAAGCTAGGTCGAAAGGAGGGAAATTTCAAAGAGGAATTACCTCTGAAGTTGGAATTGCCCCGAAGTAGGAAAGTTATTCTGGAATCGAGGTGGAACGTGGGCAACTTCTTATATAATCTTCCAATCATAATTTTAATTAATATTATATGTTCTGCCAATCACAATATAATTAACTATTTTTCTTCTTAATTTAAATACTTTACGTTATTATTACTTTTCAATCCTACAATATTTGTAATAGTATTTTTAAATATATTGTTAAAAGATGTAGAAAATCTTGAAATATTTTTATATTTATTTATTGTATTATATTTTATCAAGCATAAAAATTAATGTAAACAGAGATTATTATAGTACATTTTTTCGTAATATTCATCAATAATATTCTTGAAATTGTATATAAAGTATGATATTAAAAACTGCTTGTTTAAATGAAATAACTACAAAGATTATAATATTTTATGATAATTATATTTAAAAATGAAGATTACATAAATGATGTCAATGATAAGAAGATAAAAATATTTTTCTTCCTTTTAAATTTTGAATTATTTCATCCGATATATTTAAAAATGTATGATGATCAAGCCATCTTTATTAATATGCTAATATTAAGCTTAATTAATCATGTTTTACTATTTTTGATTTGATCAAAATAATTGAACCATGTTGGTTGTAATATTTATTTTATATACAGTAGAACTTTTTAAGTCGAACCTCGATAAGTCGAAAACCTCCACAACTCCAAAAATATTTTTGTTCCCTTCCCTTCAAGTCCCAAAACCTCCATTACTCGAAATTTTAACTCTCTATAACTCGAAATAATTAGCCAATCCTCACAAGCCATTTTGTTATATATTTTCCTCCGTAACTCGAAAAAAATTGGACCTCTGTATCTCGAACATGAGCAATGTTTGATTTTACAATCGTTTTTACAACCTTTACAACTCGATCATTTGAACTAATTACCTCTATAGCTCGGAGAAAAATAAGTTACCGACTTTAAGGATTTACCGACAATGCACGTCATTGTTTCTTAGAAAACAATGTATGAATATATACTAAATAAAATAACCAATTCTATAAAATAGCAACTAAGAAGAAAAAGAATTTTCTGCTCTTTATAGCTTAGATAATGCTATAGATAGAGAACGATTGAATTGTTTAAAGCAAAAAATATATATAAATAAATAATAATAACTGAATTTTTCTTAATTTATCTTATCTTTTTATTTATCTTTTCTTTTTATCGTAATACCTAATATAACTTGCAAATAAATATATTTATTACTTCTGTAACTTGAATTTTTATTTATTTTTCCTCTCTAACTCAAAAATAAGTTAGAAAAAATCTGAACCTCTACAAGTCGAATATTTCCTTACAAAATCCGCGTAAGTCGAAAACTCTATAACTCGAATTATTTGGCGCGTCCCTGAAGAAGATCGACTTACAAAGGTTCTATTGTACAAAGTTATCCTTATATAATTCAGGGATTCTTTACAGAAGGTTCTATATTTAAATCCAATTGTATTAGAGCTGAAATTAAAGAAAATTAAAAAAACCAGATAATTAAGACTTCCATCAAGCAGTTTAAAAATATAGGAAGTTTTCAATAAACCCATATTTTGTTATTAAGTTATCCTATCAATTTCAGCCTGAAAAAATGCCCTTTACAAAGTTTTTATTTAGCCAGTCAAGTAGTTGTATAACACACAGTACAGATTTCAGATAGAAAAAGACTTGCAAAAATGCTGTAGAAGTAGTAAAGGCAGAGCAGCTCACGTCTTGTAAAGTGCTGTCAAATATAGAAATTTTGGAATCTAAAAGTCTTGAATTATGTAATGACTTGATTGATGTAAATGAATTTCGTGATGCTGTTTCACATGCACTTTTTTTCAAAATGTTATATGTAATAATCCTGCTGTGAAACAAAAATATTTAAAAAATGTTTCATCATATCTTAGAAACTTTCAATATTGGGGAACCTAAAAACGTTACACAGCCTTAATTGGCAATTACAACAGCGGGAAAACATCCCTTACATTTTCTTTTCTGTCACTGTTTACTGGTACTTCTGTAAATTGTAACGTCGATTACGGACGTATAGGATATTTTCCTTGGGTTCCAGAGATTTGTTTTGTTCGACGACGTATCGAAGAGAGGCTTTAAAAAATTTAGACGGATTGAGGAAGCATCTGGATGGCCGTGTTCCTGTTCTCCTGGAAAAATAGAACATGCAACCACTTCTTCAAAAATTTCCAGTGGGAATCATAACATCGAATTTGCCTCTTCCTGGGAATCTACACGTCAGAGTTCGAGAATTTAGACTAGAAAACTTCGATCTGAAAGGCCATGATTGTAAAATGGACTGTAACGTTCTATTTATTGTGTTAGTCATGTGGAATTTAATTCCAGCGGAATCTTTTTTTTTTAAAGAAATTAATAATTTTAAATATAAATGGAAAGACGAACATGTTTTAAAATGTGAAATTTGTAAAAATTATGATTATTAATTTATTATTGTTTGGAAATTTTTGTTCGCGATGTTTTCTTCCTATTCAATGTATTATTCTATATGATTATTGATTTATTATTGTTGTTTGTTATAATAATTTGAAATTTTGGTTTATAACATGTATTTTTCTATTGTTGTATGTCTGTATTTATATATATTTCTATATAAAAAATAAAGGGATAAATCTCAATGGTTATCCTCTTCGACTGTCTAGCTTTAGTTGAGGTTATCTTTTAGATTTCCCGATAATGACAATGTATTATTCTATAAATAACAATCGAATTTTACACTTTAATAATTATTTATTGTTAAGTTATAAACTTTATTTGACTAGAAGTACAGCTTATTTATCTCATTTACAGCCATAGTTCCTACAGGTATTGAGTCCAAAACCGGATAAGTTTTATATTTACCTTCGTCTTCATCATTGACTTGATTAGGTAGGTCTGCTTGTGGAAGTGGATCTGGATTGTCGATTCCTATATTTATATAGCCGCAATCTAATACTTCTGGAATGCGAATCGAAGTACAGTTCTGCTTAAAATCATTTTTCATTGCACGTCCGGAAGACCAGTATGTTTCAAAAAATTATTGATAATATACAAGACAGCGGAAATGGTTGCCTCATACATTTCTTTATTTAAATCTGAAATATTGGTACGTGATCTCCTCCTGTCAGATACTCTTTTCTTAAATTCGTCATCTAAAGTTTTTTTACATTTAGCCGGATCTTCAGCCTCCCAACATTGCTTGCGTCTGACGTTATATTCATCAACTTCTTCATCGTTTAGATAGAGGTGCAGTAAAAAATCTCTAGATGCGTCCAAAAACATATCCTTTTCACTAGCAATTCCATCAACTTGATCCCCCACCTCATTTTGACGATGAGACAGCTTCTTATACATGGCATACGAGATTTCGGCAATGAGTTCAATTGCATCCAAGAATTTATCCCTGTAAAACTCCATCGCTGTAAATAAAAGAAATAGAGGCTAAATGTTTTTCAATATAAAATTAAGTATGCATATATCTATTCGCGACCTGCATACCTATTTGGAGGAAGCACTTCTGGTGGTGGTTGTGACGACGAATCTTTTCTGTGGGGTTTGAAGAAACTTATTTCATCCTGTGCTCTAGTTACAGAAATTTCATTTGACCTTAATCGTTTCAAAATTGCTGAATTATGCTCAGTTCGAAGGAACGAGTTATCCCTAGAAATCACTATTTTCTTCAGGGTCTACCATTATAGAAGTTCCCGGATCACCGTAATGTGTTTCATTTTGCGGAGTAATTCTACCCATTTGTGTGTCAATTATTTTTTGCAGAAGTTCTGATTGATCGGCATGCATTTTTAAAAATAACCTGAAAAATAACATAAATCCGAAATCCTCGTAATTTTCACCAGTGTTTGTGGAATCAAAATGAACTCCTATGTATAAGTACCCTTTAGTCAATAATACACCTACTCCCGAATCGTCTGTTGTAATCCTAAATTGATTTGACAACCAAGTAACAGGCGGTGAAGCTACAACAGAGCTTTCACAGTAAGTAGAGTATACCCACTGATTTTGAGTGAATGGGTGAAATTTTTTATCCCAGTGATGCACACTGTTGTCAAATGATTCTTTAACTCTTTCAACTGTCGGTTCTTTTCCCCTCTGTATTAAATTTAGCAATAGCTATACCATCATGAGGAGAAATGCGTGTGAAAAGAAGAAAGGACTTTTAGCATTATTGGATGTGGGGCGGCGATATATGTCGGTAGCAAACAATTCCCAAGTCCAAAAATAATCTTTATTTGGTTTTACATTCTTTCGAAAATTAGAGCGCTTCCTCAACAAGGTCATGTCTTTTGTTCTTTAAAAACACCTTTAAATTTCTCATCTTAATAACTGACTTTTCGAAGATTATTCAAATATGCAAATAATTTTAAAACGTGGTTGACTGCTTTTAAGATAATATTCCATTAACACAAAAAAAAGTTCGAAAACGAGAAATTGCACATTTTAGGTATCAGAGTTTGAGAACTCTGATACCTAAAATACCTGCTTTGGTTTCGATAGTTCAGTAGTTCCTCGGTGGCATCGACAATCTTCTTAAAGCACTTAAATAGTCCTTAAATACAAGCTTAACAGCTTCGCAGTTACAATTACCTTCAACCGATTACACTTTGCTGTTCATTTGAAGAACTTGTTCCCCAACTAATTAATTTTTCTGAATAATTTTTATAACAATTAATTTAGATGGAATAGATTATTCTATTGGATATCTTTCATCGAATTATTTAGTCTTTATTGTCATTTAGCAAAATTATGAGAATATAATGAAAGGGATTTAAAAAAAAAAAAAAAATAGTAGGCCTTTATTGAGAGAATCACTTAATATTGAGAGATATTCACTTAAAAAAACATATTTTCATAATAATTTGTAATCTTATATTAAATTTAGCATGTTTGTCATATAAGATACTAGAAGACCCGACCACGCGTTGCTGTGGCTTTCTTGTATTTCGTTCAATTATTAGATACTATAATTGGTATTGTTAAGGAAGTGATTGGTAAAGAATGATGAAAAGATCAAATTAAGTTTCAACGAATAGAAAATGTTTAATTTTTATTAATTTAATGAATGAGGTAGATAATGTTGATTTTTAAGACTGTTTTATAATTATTTTACGTAATTTATTTTTTAATAATCATTACTTTCAATTAACTAAGAACTAAGCGATGAACAATATTTCTTGCTAGTCTGTCTTTCGTCAAAATAAATAAATTCGATGGTTTTCGAACACCTGAGCATGCAAAATTCAGCTGCCCATGGGAGAAACACGGATTCTGAGGTTAGATTTTTTTTGTGGTCTTTTACTGAAAATGATAATTGAAAAATACAATACAATTAAAATAAAAGCGGGATATAATAAGAAAATACTTTAAAAAAAATTCACAATAAGATACAAATGCAAACGATCGTTTAAGGTACACGAACACCTTCGAAGGAATTTTTTTGAAATTTTTTATCTTTGTATACATTTTAGGATTGAATGTATCTAAAAACTAATGATTTCACATAAAAAAATTTCATTATTATTATTTTTAAATTTTTATAAGCCAAAATAAGGGTAAAAATGGCCAAAAATTTATACTGTTACAAAACCTGAAATCAAATCAATATTTTTTAAATTTCTAAGTTTGTATTTGTTTGTACTAACATTTTACAGTGAATAGACCTCTGGTAAATTTATATCTTTATTATTTTGTGGGGAATTTAAATGCTGTCGATACAAAATTCTTCCAAAATTTGCATGTAATTCCAAGTTTAACAATTAAAATAAATATTTATGTAGCTATAATCATTTCAGAGGTCTATTCCCTGTAAATATTTATGAAAAACATAAATACAAAGTTTTGTAGCATTTGGATCAAAATTACTTGAGTTAGGTGTTTCACATGAAAACAAAAAGTATAAAAATTCATTCTGAGAAAAAGCTACAAACAACTTTTAATTAGATGTATTACTTTTAAAAATGTTGTAAATATGTTAAAATGCCATTGAATTATCGAGTTCAAGTCTTATTTATTAAAAATATAGTTTTATTTTTCCTTAAAGCTGTAAATATTTTCTGAGCTTTGTTTTGAAAAAAAGTTAAAATTTGCTCGACAAAATTTTTTTTTTACAACTTCCTGCTATTTGCAAAGGCTTTTTAATATGAAATGACCTGAATTTAAAATATTTAGCCTTTTTGCAAGTGTTTTGATTAAATATATTCAAAACCTTTGAATTTAACATAAAAATATCAACTTTAACTATTTTTTATACAATTTATTTTTAAAATATGGATAAACATTGCAAAATTTTATAATTCAAAAATAAATAAAACATGAATAGTTTTTCCTTTGCAAGTATTTTTATGCTGGGAATATCTTTATGTAGGTAATATACTGTTTTCAAATTTATATCTCCATTATTTATACATTTTTGTATGCTTATAGTTTGTCGACACAAACTTTTTTTTACAAATTTACAAAAATTCTTAGTTTAAAAACTAAAATAAAAATAATTTATGAATTTAGGTTAACTTCCATGTTCTATTCCTTTCATACATTTAAAGAAAACTTTTACATGAAGTTTCAAAGCATTTAGAACAGAAATATTTTTATTATGGTGTTTTGAATGAATACAAAATGCATAAAAATTCAAATAAGAAATAATTAAAACCAACTTTTAAATATAAATAAAAACAAATGTACATATATAAAAATGTTATTGAGCTTTATATTCTCCTTTATTAATATAAGCACTTATTTATTTGTTTTGTTTTTTTTAAATAAGTTCCAACTTAAAAGTACCATTTATCAATTTTCTTCGACAATATTCAAATCACTCAAATATATAACTCAAATTCTTTGTTTTTCAAATAACAAAAGTTTTTTAAATAAAATGTCCTTGGTTTTCAACTTGCAACTATTATAATACCTTTTATAAAATTTTAATGTTATCATTATATCAAATAATTGCAGAGTTTGCTTCATTTTCACACTTTTCAAAAATCCTTAAAATTCATCATATTTCTTTAAAATTATATTGTCTATATTATATTATCTTGTAGATCACATTTCATTTTAGAATTCTCAATCAAATACAACACATGTTGACAAACTTTAAGCATAGAAAAGTTCAATGTTTTGATTCACAACTTTTCATTCAATATATTTTATTCCAATTCAAATTCAAACTTAGAAAATGTGTTTTTTCTTCTTCACAAAAAAATGTTTTATTATTTTATGATGAAAGAAATCACAAAACAAATGGAAAAGTTAATAAGCTTTAAATTCTCCTTTATTAATATAAACACTTATTTATTTGTTTTGTTTTCTTTAAGTAACTTCCAACTTAAAAGTACTGTAGCGACACCTATTGATGGAAAATGGAGTAAGAATTGTTTAACTTCTACTTTCACTGTTAAAAAGGGAATTTTCCCGCTAGAATGAAAACAGAAAGTAGTTGGCGTTAGAAATTAAATAAAAGATGTTGTAAATGTGAAAATTGATTATCGTCTTTTATTTTGCCGTCTGGATTTTAATAACACTACGCAACCTTTACAAAGCCGCCACAGTTACATTTATCAATTTTTCTTCGACAATATTTAAATCACTCAAATTAATAACTCAAATTCTTTGTTTTTCAAATAACAAAAGTTTTTAAAATAAAATGTCCTTGATTTTCAACTTGCAACTATTATAATACCTTTTATAAAATTTTAATGTTATCATTATATCAAATAATTGCAGAGTTTACTTCATTTTCACACTTTTCAAAAATCCTTAAAATTCATAATCTTTCTATAAAATTATATTGTCTATATTATATTATTTTGTTAGATCACATTTCATTTTAGAATTCTTAATCAAATACAACACATGTTGACAAACTTTAAGCATAGAAAAGTTCAATGTTTTGATTCACAACTTTTCATTCAATATATTTTATTCCAATTCAAATTCAAACTTAGAAAGTAAAAAAAAAAAATATTGATAATCAAATCAGGTAATACTTACATCCACTTGATTTATTTCTCAAAGAAATAATATAAATTTCATACAATATAATTTTCACAAAATTTAAAGTAGTACATAAAGCAATAAATATTCAGAACATGAGAATTTTACGGTTATGTAGTACAGGCATTGAGACACGACGCCATCTAACTTACCTTTTATTGTGGTATATCTTTTGTCTGTGGTGGAAACAAACTTTTTACTCCAACGATGAAATTAGTGCAAATAAGAATTCTGCAATTAATTATCGAAATAGCAATAAAATAGTCATTATATTGTTCGAAAACGAATTCCTCTAATTGCAATATTGCAACCCTAAAGAAATTGGCGAAAAGTCAGGGTTGCAAGATTGGCGCCTTCCTCAATGGTAGATTTTAACCGATTTTGCAATTAAATACGAAAAAAATCTGAATAAAAACTATCCTATCTCTGAAGTTGGAACAAAACACACATTTAAAAAAAAAAAAAAAGTTAAAATCGAATGGTTAGTTTCGGAGTTCATCGCGAACAAACATCGTGACACGAGAATTATATATAGTAGATTTATTCTTCGAATATAGTGACTGATTGAATAAAAAAAAAAAAAATTTTTTTTTTCGTTGTTTACTATTAATCTTGATTTTTTATTCTTGTGTTTCCTACTAAAATTATAAACTATGAAATTTACAATTTTAGAAGAACAACTGATTTGGAATATTATATTTTTATTTGGAAAATTAAAAGGAACAAATGATTATATGTTATATTGGTTAAAAATATGATCAATATTGACTGTTTATACTGGCAAACGGACAAAAAATAATAAAGAGGAATTTCTAGTTGTGAATGAAGTGGTATATGGGGATGTGAAGCAACAAGGACTATAATCCCCTAATCACTATACATATGAACAGTTAGTTTTTCCTTATTTTTTTAATATGTCACTCTCCACAATGCTCTACGATCGTGTTACACCGGGACCTACGGTTTAAAGTGGATTCCGAACCACTACAAACACCCATGGCACCGCTGGGACTCGAACACGAAACCTGTGGTACCGAGCGCCAGAGCGCTAGCCACTCGGCCATTCAGGCCCCTATGAATTTCTAAATTTATTTTCAAAATAAAGGTAAATAAATAAAATGGTGAGTAGAGAGTTGATTTTTTCATGTTTACCTGAAATATATCGATCTACACTAAATGTTCCATTTCATTGGCTACTGTGGGTAAAAACCTTATTCAAGATTTATAATAATAATAATAATATATATATATATATATATATATATTCTTTAGAAAAGTGATTTTACAATAAATAAATCGTTTTTTTTCTGCTTTTGTAGTAGAAGAGTTCATTATCTATTAATTATTATTCTGGCTTTAATCAAAATAGCATTTTAAAAACTCCCTATGTAATTTAATATTAAATGTTTTGTGAATTTAAAGATACATTTTTTAATTAATTTCGTGATATTTTTTTTTAATTTATCTTTTAGAAATACTTTTATTTATTTTCTTAATTTTAACTTAATTAAAAAGCTTCTTTTTTAAATTAATTCTATAGTTTTTTTTTTTTTTTTTTTAACCAAAATATAAATAATGAAAATGATCGATCACAAAGAAATCTTGGGAATGTTTTAAAATTACTTATGCCATTATTCCAAAAGATAGTCTGAAATTAATTTGAAATATTACAAATATCAGAAACAATATTCATTTTTTATTAGTTGAAATTTTATAATTTAATCTATACTCATTATTACTACAAAAGAAAATTTTAATTAATATTGGTAGAATGACAATTATTTTTACAATATAATAATGATATTTACTCAATTTATTATATTTTGAAAGAAATTCAAAACAATATTTAAATTTTTACAATATACAGAATTTGTTTCTTCTTACTTAAATTTTGAAAAATTCAAATTATTAGAAAAAATTAATTATAATAGAATTATTTTAATTAATAATGCTGAAAAACACTTCTGTTCGAAATTCAGTCAAAAAAATATGCATGCAAAAGTGTTGTCTTTTGAAGAAAAAAAAGACTATCATAACTATATTTATACTACTTACATTCAAAATAGCTATTGATTTTTCTTAACAGAAAATTTAAACTTAATTTTAAAACAAAAAATACAGACTTTTCATTGGCAAGAAACTTTATCTTAAAACGGCACATTATTCACATCACAATAGTAAGTATGTAAAGAGAAAACAAAAAAAGTAAACTATAATTTTTACATACTTTTGCAGAAATGAAAAATTAATAATTTAAGGAATGCTTTTGATCTTGGTAACTATTTCCAATCTTGATTGTATTGATCCACTCAATTTTTGCTTGACATTAGATGGTATTTTCTACCTCTCCTCCAAAGGAATTCTTGCTAAATTATTATTTTTAAAGCTTTGTTTACTAATTTATCAACCAGAATTGCTCAATGAAATTATTATACCTGTTTCTGCACATTGTAAAGCAGCTATTTCTGTATGACTTCAGCATGATGTGGTTTTGAATAGTTAACTTGTTGAAGGATGTGTGATCATTCAAATATCAATTTAAAGGAGCTTTGATGTCACTTACATTACCATTACTTCATGAATTACTGATTACATTATCATTACTTCTAAATTACTGATCCCAACTGCTGACATTCATTCTTGAAATAAAATCAAACTATAGTTATATTTTAAATGTCCTTTCATATTTCTTGGTCCGAATTTACTATGTATGTTAAATATACTCCCACTTTAAAGAATTTAAATTTTGAACAATTTGAAAAGGTTGGGTCTTGCTTTTTGTAAATTATTTACACAGTCAAGTTTTTCCCTGCCTGTGAACGGCTTTACTAGCCTAGTCTAATATTGATGTTTCGCCTTTCACAAAACAAGACAAATTCACTTTTGAATTACATAGTTAACAGAAATGATTTTTTAAGTAAATTTTTTTTTTTTTGGTTCTGTCAATGATTCAGATTTTCTCATTTGTGAATATGCTGTTCCTATCTTATTGAGTACTATTCGTGTTTTGAAAAATTACTTGAATACTTTTGCATCTTGGGAAGCCTTTTACTGATAATTTTAGTGCATTTATTTACCAAATAGTTATGAAATCTTTTAGGCAATGAATAAAAATGAAAAGTGTACAATTATAAAAACATGACTTTTAATATTTGCTCTCATTCCTTCTCAGTATTCTGTGAATCCTTAGAGACACGTTCTTTAGAGATATACTTTTATAAGGAGTCGAAAACATAAAAAGTCTTTCTAAAATACATCTTCTCACAAACTGTTTCTGTAATGCATCAGGAGTTGGACTTTTCTCTTTGTCATGTAGACGTAAGTGACGTGATAATGAATTTTTTCGAGTAAATCCCTTCTCACATATCCAACACACATGAGATTTCCTTTTGGGTGTGATTTCTTTTGGGATTTTATTGTGGGTGAGCAAATGAAGCTTTAAACTTCGTTTTTCAATAAATCCTTTCTGACACAGTTCACATACATATGGTTTTTCTTTGGTATGGATACGGTAATGTATTCTCAAATGACTCGCAGACGAATATGCTGCATTGCACATTTCACATGAATAGGGCTTTTCTTTTGTGTGGGTCCTCAAATGTTGTTTCATATTGCTTTTGCTAGCAAAGGGTCTCCCACACACAGTACATTTATTGGGTTTTTCTTTTGTGTGAATAAGCATGTGGTTTTTCAGATGACATTTACTTACAAAGGCCTTTTTACATACTTCACAAACATGTGGTTTATGTCCTGTATGAATTAGCAAATGTTGCTTCAAAGCGCCTTTCCTAACAAATCTTTGCGCACAAATATGACACACATGAGTCTTTGGTGAATGGCAAATCAAATGCCTTTTTAATTGATCTTTCAGAGAAAATTGTTTGTTGCATACATTACAAACAAAAGGTCTACCTTCATCCACACTTTGCTGTTGGGACATTTCTTTATTCTTTCTTTCCTCTGCTAACACTACCAAAATCTTGTTTTAACTGTAATGAAAAAAACAATACATTCATGATATTAACACAGAATATTATTTTTCTGCTGAGTCAAGATAATGAATTTACATAAATCAATTTTCGATTTTTATTTGTAGATATTATACCTTTTTTAATACACACACACACACCACACACTAGTATATTTTGAAAAATATTTCTTAATGCTCCCTACGAAAGTTCTTCATGAATATATATATAACTTGCACACATTATAAACAATCATGAGTGAGCAATACTGAACAACAAAATAGAAAGCATATAATTTATAGCAAATCTAACACTTTGTAGCCAATACTTTCATGATAAAATTGGGCAGAAAATTCAATCACTTTATATTTCTAAATTTTTAAGATAATGTCAAGATTATGGGATTATCGCTGAAAACTGTAAATAAATAAATCAAATAATATGGCATTTAATTTTTAAAATAATTACATAGAAAAAAATTAAAACATTTTTTGTTAACAAAATTTTAGCACAATTGTTTTCATTATTTTATATTGATGATGTATTTTAGAATGCTATTACATTCAAGCAGTTTTAATTAAGAAAAACTGCTAAGAATTATAATATACATGAAAACATAAAAGAAATATGAACTTATAAATTACACATTCACAAATAATATTTTATAACATGCATTTGTCTTTCTATTTTAATTTCATATCTATCAATAAAATCCTAAAATTCTACTAATTTTTTTTTTATTAATCTTTAATTTAATTTTTACTTCATTCAAAATGTAATGAAAATTATCAATTTAAAATAATATTTAAATTATTTTTACTTGAAGATTTTTTATCAAAGACTTAGATTATATAATTTCATTAATGAGAAACGCAGCTTTTTATGGACTTTCCTGAAGGAAATTTAAATTAAATAGAGGTTTCACTCCCTGTTGTAAATATGCCAGTATATGCACTATATTTATATATATAAAAAAAAAAAAAAAGACTAAAATAGAATCATTCCCAAAAATTTCCTGAACAATCAAATTTGATTTCATAATTATTAAATAATATATATATGAACTAAAATAAGAATGGTAATAATGTACAGGAAATCTTTGAAAAACATTTATAGTGAAATGTAAGACTTTCTTAAATATTCCAGTAAATTATAAAGCAGGATTATAAAAACCCTGCAAATAATGAAAATCACAGACATACATTACAAGGATATACTTAAATTAATGCTACATACATAAATTAAAAACATTGGTTTAATAAAATATCTAGATATTATTGAAGAAAAAAAACAATAATATTTACTGACTTTGGAAAAAGAATTATTATAAAATGGAAGCAAACAAGAATTGTAAAAAAATGAAAATATACATTTTTTTATTTTAATATGGTAGGCAATTTATTTTAGCATTTCACAATAACTTTAACTAATTATTTTATCAGTAAGAAACGATCTTGTCTCGCGAGATGTTCATAATCTCTTTAAGTAACTTTTCTACATATGCAGTTTTATTTCATATTTCAGTATATTTTGCAGTTGTCAAATGACATTTGACAACTGCAAATGTGACACGCTTTTAAAAACATCAACATATTTCTACATTTTAATAGGAAGATAAATGTTAAACATAAACATTAAATGTTAATAATATATAAACAAATATATATGAACCTTTCTATTTGCTAAATATAAAATGTTTTTAATACTGACAAGTCCATATTTTTTTGCGTTCTTAAATAAACACAAATGAGATATCCATTTAAAAAAAAATAGTACATTTTCAGAATAAAATCCCAATAACTATACATTTTAGTGAAAATATTTAAAATGTACAAAAAATAATTATTAATTGAAAATGATGTATTTATTAATGACCTCACTTTTATAAACAATATTTACTAAATTTATATTTAAAACAATTAATTTATTATGATATAAAATTTTAAAAAAATTCCACAACCCAATTTCAAGAATGAATTTGAGTGACTGAATAAGAAATTATTTGTATTCTGCATATTTATTTGCCCTATATAAAATGCATCATTCACAATACAACTTTAAGTATGAATCAATTTTCCATTCAATCTCACTATTTATTTAGATTTATTAAAATTGTCAGCAAAATAATATATTATCAAGAAGAAAACTTTAATAACCAAATGGAAATAACACATGACAAATTTAACAGATATTTTTTGTGTTTTAAATTTTGAAGTGAAAATTTAATTTCAATTTATCGTGATTCACAGCAAATGTTTTTGAATACTTAAGATGCTTTTTATTTTAATTCACAAGCAATAATTTTGAATTAATATAAAAGTTAAGATGAATAAATTTTTCATTTAAATTTACACCAGTTTGTACATAACTTGTGCGATATGAGTTAATATTCTTATATGTTTTGTTGCACTGGTAATGAGTTTCAGTTTGGTAAATAAATATTGCATCATTCATCAATCATTTAATTGCTTTGTAACTGATATTAGTGATAGATCATAATATAACAAACAAGAAAGAAAATCTGCTAAAATTACATACAGTAACTTAATGAATTGAATAGAAAGAAAAGTATGTCAAATTTACAAATTTAAAATTATTTTTAACCATTCAAGTGTAAATTAATTGCAACAAAATGTAATATATTTACACAGTTGTACTAAAACTTATTTTATCTATACTAACAATTTATTTAGTTTTTTAATATAAATAAAATACATTTTTAGTACCAAAAAAAAAAAATTATTTGACAAAAGGGAAAATTTATTAGCTAATCTCTGATAATAAATTTAATTTTTTTTTTTTCTGTCGCATTTTATTTGAAAATTTAATTGAATAATTTATAAGATAGGCCTAATTTCATAAAGAAAACATAAAACTCTACCATTTAGATATAAAAAGTTATTGATAATGGGAGATAATTACCAAGATAACTAAAAATCTAGCAAGATGTATGGAAAATATTTATTTTGCAAAAAATATTTAAAAATGTTTTTCTTATATTACCCCTAACTTTCTTGGGATAAATAAAAATTTTCTTAAATAATCCTAACCCATTATATTATTACTAACTTGTTTTTCAGTAGGCAGCATTCAATTTTCTATTTCTGCTTTATACTAGGTTTTCTACCAATACACTTAGATCTCTTTAAACAAAATACTTTTATAACAAGCAATATTCAAAATAGAACATACTTTTGTCAGAAAATATTAGCCATTCCCAGAATTACTTGCCATAATTAAGTATTTCTTTGCAAAAGTTATAAACTAAAATTAACTGAAGAAAAAAAAGATTTTTAAGAGAAATCTTGGATACTGAGGTAAAATTCCCTCTTGTTTGCAAACAGAAACAGCAAAAATAGTTTTTGAAAGTCTCATTTACTATCAACTTATTTTATTATTAAGTACGCTTATTTATTTAACTAATTGGCATGCAATTTAATGATATTACCAATTTCTAATTATAATATCAACAATTTTTGTCAATTTACTAGTTCAAACAAGAAATTGTTTTCCTTGATGTAAACACAGAGTTTTTATTTTGCTCAATGATGAGCTGTTTCAAAAAATTGTGATACTTCAAAAATATATATATACTATATATATATATATATAAACATCTATATTTTTTTTATATATAAAATTTTTTTCTACATAAGAATATAATCCTTTTTGCAGCATTAATATACAGCTAGTTAAATCTCCTGGAGCATACTAACTAGGAAGGGCTTTAGAACCTATAATTGCAGATTCAGTAAAGTTGAAAGAATAAGATCGATTGTCCGTAAGTTATTAATTTATCAAAAAATATTTTAAATACAAAATGAAAATTTAAAAAAAATTACAAATGAAAAAAAAATAATAATAACTAAAATATTATACAGATAAACACACATAGACATTCCAATAGACACTAATTTTACAATATGGAACACAGTAATTTAAATCCTAAATTGTAGCATTGTGATTATTAAGATTATTGAAAAAATTTTGAGAAATTTACTTAATGACAGCATTAAAAATTTGTGTAAAACATCAAAAGGGAATCCGCCAATACGCGAAAAAAATAACGCAGCACATAAAATTTGTAAAAAAAATTTTTAAATTAATTTAAAAACAAATATGGAATTAAATTACTGGTAATTTAAATATATCTTTTAAATAACCAGTGCTTACAGAAATATCCACTTCGGCTGAAAGCAGTTGGTTGAAATTGCAACTAAACCTCAGTGTGCAAAAGATTCCCAGAAAATCTTCCAATCAAATTACAGTATTTTGGTGCCAATATTAGAAGTAAAAGCAGGAGTGTCACATTTGGCATTATTCGCGTTTGAAATAAATTGATAGTTCGCTTTTTAAATAGCTTTTAATCGTGTATTTTATTTAATATTTTACAAAGAACAACAAATAGTTAAAGATTGATAAACTTGAAATTTCACGATGAGAAAACTATTTGTTATTGATCTGACATTTTTTTATTTGTTCTTAGAAAGGAATCATTCATTTAAAAATTCCATTTAAAACTGTTAATTTCCCATACTTTCTTGAATGAAAACTTATTTTTTAAAAATAAGTATGCTTTTTTTTATGTGCATTTCGCAATTTTTATTGATTTCTATCCAGCTTGAGATACTTTTTCTTAATAGATTGAATTTGTGCTCTTCTAATGCAAATGTTTTTCATCAATAATTATTCTAAATATTTGTCAAAGAAATAATTCTTGTTTATTGAAATATTAACAGTTGAAGTATCAAAATAAGTATTCATTATGGCAAAGAATGATATTTGTATGTGGTTCATTTTGTTTATTTTTATTTTTTTATTTTTATTATTTATATTTATCTTTACCCTTATCGTCCATAAAATATATTTATTATATTTATTTTATTATATTTATTATATATATATACTATATTATATTTTATTTTATTATTTTTATATTATATTATATTACTTATATTATATTTTTATTATTTATTTTATTTTTATTTTTTTATTTTCATATTTATTTTCCCCATGATTGTTTAAATGACATTCATTTTAATTATCTATGTTGAGTGCCGTATGAAATAATTATAGCAATAATATCTAAATATGTATCTGTTCATTATTTTATTTTATTATTACTTTGAAAGTAGGAAACTTAACTTATTAAATAAATGTATCAATTAAATGTATACTGTATTATTAATAATAAGATAATATAATTTTACATTTACGATTTAGCTCAAAATTCTCTTTTTTCTCACGCATGCTGGGTATAAGGTACCGAACAAATTTAAACGAGTGAGAAAGGATATAACATTCGAGATTTTTAAAAAGAAATAAAAAAAAAACACATTATAAAGAGATGATTGGTTTTAATAAATTAGTTCCGTTCATTTCATTAATACACTTTGCAACAAATTTGAACTGAAGATACTTGAAGAAGGGGAAAATGGTACGACATCAGAAAAAAAAGTTCTAAAAGTTATGAATAGATGGCACTGTAAAACAGCATATTGTACACATAAAAAGACAAGCATGCGCACGACACATTGCATTTGGTATAAAAACATGGTGGCATTCTCCTCAAATTGCATCTGAGCATATTGACATGAGCTTCTTAAAAAAGGATCGCGCTCTGTTTGTGAAATTGTTTTACGAGAACGATGACAATGCGTTAGTAGCTTTAAAGTAATTCCGGTCAATAAAGGGTATGAAAAAAACACTGTGGTCCGATGTCTATCAAAGGTCTGCATTAAATGTTTAAGAAATTCAAAGAGACAGGTTCTTTTGCAGTGAAATCTGACAGAGGGAGAAAACCAGTTCTTTGACGTCAGTAGAAGATGAGGCCACAGCTTTACAGGAAGAGCCGAGCAGCGGTGTGCTAACCTGAAGTGCACGGAATTATCCGATTTTTAATCCGATCCAGTGTGCTTGTCTGGGCAGAATCATGCAAGTTGCAGGAGCATCATCTATGCACCATCTTGCATGCAAGATGCAAGAGCACCACCGTATGGGATAGAATCATGCAACATGTTGCTCCTCCGCACATAGCAAAACCAATTATGTAACTACGCAAGAGGCATTTCGGAAATGATAGAATTATCAGCCGTCATTTTCAAACAACCAGGTCAGCAAGATCACTGAATCTCAATGTTTGGGACTTCTGGCTGTGTGGGTATCTAAAAATACTGCGCTCAGTGGCCAGATTGCAAATTTAGCTGAATTGAAAGCACGAATTATGCACCACATTAACAACGGGATCCCTGAGACATTTCAGTCTGTTGTGGAGCATGCTGTTTTTTTATTTCAACTTGTGGCGGAAAATGGTGGACAGCAAATTGAAAAGTCTTAGGCAAATCTCTCGATAATTAACAAGCATTTTCGTTGTTGTTTTTTATGCGGGTTTTTGACCCAAGTACGATGAAAAATCGATTTTTTCCATTCAATGTGGTACGACCTTTCTACTAACAGTGCCACAACTATTGAATTATTTGAAAATCATTTTTTTCCGTCATAAAAAAAATAAAATAAAAAAGGCTGAACAATCAAGCAGATTAACAAGTACAATTGGTTTAATGTGCAACTCATGCCAAAGCCGTCGTAATTTCAATTCATAATGTCGCTGGTAGCCGAATTCACTTTCCTTATGCTGCTTACAACGCCATTTATTGATACTCTTTGGAACATTTTCTCATGCCATATCGTTCAAGTATCTGATCAAGATGATTTGAATAAGACAAATGGGAAACACAACGAGATGATTTGAAGAGAGATAATTTGAATAGAATAATTGCAGGATTTGAAAATCTTTCAATTTAATTGAACATTTGCGATTTTATATAACTTAGGTATTTATTTGCAGTAAATTTAGGTTTTTCTTTTTTAGATACCTCTTTAAAATGCTGAAGGAAATTTTAAGATTACCAATGCAACTGTGGCAGTGTGTGTCAATGATGTTTCGCCGCAACAGGCAAACTGGCTGGTGGGTGTTTTTGTGGTTTTCTGTTTAACTGAAAACTCTCCCAAAACGCAACCCCTCACCTACTAAGGATGTTGTTCGTCACGTGCATAGATAAAAGTAGAATTCCAATATGTATTAACACACTTAAAAATTGCACTACTTTTTTTCTTTTAAGTAAATGAATTAAAAATAGTTTTTATAATGATTAGAGTTCCATTAAGAGAACAAAAGGGACAAGTGAAAAAAAAAAAAGATGTGCTACAAAATTTTACTAAAATGCAATGTCATTCTTTACTGATTATTATATTTTTTATATATTTTTGCATAGTAAAATCTTTGAAACTGTTGTGTAGGCAATATTTACTTTTTCTAAACTAAAGGAAGGAAGATGACCTGCTATTCAACATAAGTCAATAGAATATCTTTTATTGGCTCCAGCAATATCAAATAAACACTCACTTAAGAATATATAAAAAAAAATACTATCTACATCCGCCTTCCACGCTTTTACTTTCACTTTCACGAATAAAGTTCAAAAATATTGGACACCACCATTACATTGCTTTCATTTACACTCTATATGCAGCACAATTGACAAGAAAGTCCATGACATCCAAAAGCATGCTACAATTTTCACAATTTTTTCCACCTATTTGCTATTGTAGGGGGATTCAATCGCATCGCAATTAGTAGGCCCAGTTACGACGAAATTATCGTTTTGTCAAGCTACTGAAATTTCATGTTACTTCCCAAATGTGTAATAGTAAGTTCCACGTCCTTTTTGTCTTATTTGTTCACTCTGATGAGACATAATCTGTAGTCAAGGTAGGATTTAACCAATTGTCCTGATGAGACTTAACCACTTGACTGACTTTTCAATTACTCAGAACGCTGATTTAATCATGACTTTAATTAAAACACGCCACTGCTTTGATTTTCTTGGACATTGCAAAGGTTTTCCACTGATTAGGGATCCATGATCTTATTTAAAATAAGTTCTTGATCTCTCTGAATCATCTCGTTTATTCTTACATCACAGACAGAAATTTAATTTTCAAATCCAATAACTCTTTCCAGTCTTTTAAATAAATCAGTGGCGATGTACCACAAGGATCACTGATTGGACCAATCCGTTTATGTATTTTTATCTACGATTTCTCATTATGCAAACGACACTGCTATGGTAATTAACATTAACAGCATTAATACATTTGCTAAAACTTTGCAAAACTATGTTACTAATCTGGAATCCTGGTTAAATAGATGGAAAATTATTCTTAGTCCTAATAAAACATAGGCTGTCCTTTTAAGATAAACGTTTTCCTTTTCTAAGTCCGTTTTACTAATAAAATTAAAGTCTTTTCTCCGCATGTCATAATTTACGGTCTATTAATCAACTGGACTAATGAAGCCATTGGATTTGGGTCACCAGTTATAAGGGTTTATGACTTTCCCAATTAAAAATTTGTAATAATTTTGTAATCTCGATCGAGATTGCAAAATTTTATTCGCCATATATTTGATTCAGTGTTTTAGTGTTTACTGTTTTTAGAATAGTGTAATTCTAATTTTGCAAACGATTTGAATGTAGGCCCCTCTTGATCTTGAGGCCCTATGCTGAAGCCTAGTTAGCCTATAGGAAAATCCGGCCCTGAATATGGGCTCACGAAAGAAACGCAAGTCATGTATTTTTTAGTGCAGCATTAAATTAATATTCTTAAATTAACATAATTCATGGTTAATATTCTTAAAGTACTTATTATTATCACCGCCTTTTAATCTACTCATCAGAATTAGCGGTTTGATAGCCAATTGGCTAGCGCTCTGGCCTTTGGTGTCAGGGGTTTCACGTTCGGAGTATGGCTGTGGCGTGGATGTTTGGAATCCACGTTAAACTGAAAATCTCCGCTTAATTAGCCAAAAGTGTGCAAAAAAATGACGAGCGACAAATCAAATAATCAGAATTAATATTTAAGTACTCAATTTCTGTATCTAGCTGGTTAATGCTAGTAGGTTATTAAAATAATATTACATAAAAATAAAAAATAAGAATTAATAAGTAAAAGAAAAGAAATAAATAAAAACAATAAATTTTTTAAGGAAAATAAATTTAATTGAATTAAACAAATTTGTGCAGTTAGGTACTTATCATGGTAGATATAAAAATTCCCTAAAGAAAAACGCACTTTCACACAGCCGAAATTAAATGTTTTATTTCTTCAGATTTTTTTCTATCCTTTTTCTGCAAATATTTATGTCAGAGCTTAGTTCTTTTCAATTGATAAAATGCCGCTCTGACCATTTTACAGAATCAGCGGGATCTTAATGCGGGAAGTAAAATTAATTTTTTTTTCTGTCTCTTAGATACGTAAATGCAATGCGTAAAATGTAAATGAGTTTAATGTAAAAAGTAAGTAGATGTAAATGAGAGAAATGATATTCATTCCAAATAACAACAAAAGTATTTTTAACAGAAGTGCAGCACTCGAAAGAAACATCATAGAGGGACTGCACTAACGGAACATACTGATCACAATGTAAAATAATTAATTTAAAAAAAAAAAAAACATAAACATAAAAAAAAAAAGTTATGTGTTACTTCATAATTATTAACACATTCCATGAAAATGTACAATTTCTTGTAAAAGGAAGTATTGCTCCTGATTTATTTAAACAATTAATTTAAGTTTTTTTTTTTTTTTTTTTTTGTTCCAATGCAGCTGGCAAACACTTAGACAGCTTGGTCTTGGATGCCTTAAAGCAAGTGCTGCACAGACGTTACTCACTTTGTATCACCCACGGGGCGCGTGTAACTTGAAGATACGGACGCGGAGTAACAATGCCCTCGCAACGCTCCTATAAGGACCGGGATCTACGGTTTAAAGTGGATTCCGAACCACTACAAGCATCCACGGCACCGCCGGGACTCGAACCCGAAGCCTGTGGTACCCAGCGCCAGAGCGCTAGCCACTCAGGACCCATTAATTTAAGTTAAAAAGTGGAGAAAAATATAATTAGATTTCTGTAAGTGTTCGCTTATATTTATATATATAATTGATAGATGGCGCTATCAGACAACGCATGAAAGGGACGGAATTTTGCAGAGTATTGGCGTGCAAAGGTACTGTTTTAAGCCTCTCCTAAGAATTTGGTTCTGGTGCCAGGTTGTTTTGATTAAAACTAAAATGTTTTTCCAATGCTAAATACCAAACAGAAAGGAATTAATGCACCATTATCTGAAAAAAAAAAGGGGATTTTTTCTACAGGAAGGCCTCTAACGCCACTTGGCGACCGCCAAGAAAAGCGACAAATGATTTAAACTAGTACCTTATTTCTTAGTGTAAACCTCATTAGATGAGAAATGGCAATCGACGCAGTAAGGATTCGGTCTTTTGTACTGTTTAAGAAAGTATGCCCGTTGTATGTTATTCATTTTACATCCTTTTTCATCTGCTACTGATAGTTATTTATTTCAAAGATAAGTTTCATATCGATATCGATCTATCCATTTGTTAAGTTTCATTTACTGTTCAGACTACTTAATGTGCAGTACAATGAACATGTGCATCTGTAATACATATATCTGACTGTTACGCTAGCAAAAAGGTAAGCTCCCCACTTTAAGATGAGCGACGACGGCACTATTCATATAATTGTGCAATTTCTCTTAATAAATAACTCTTGAGCCTTCTTTGTCCCCCTCCTTCCTGCAATCTAACTATAAAAGAGGAAATGATTGTTTCCTCCCTTCTCGCCACACCCAACTTGGCGAGAGACACGGAAGATAAAAACAGCCAATGTTTTGATGTGGCGCATAGAAAACAACTCTCCTCAAAAATAATATTTTGAAGAAAAAAATTATGTTTAAATGAAATAATTATACAAGGTCCAACCTATCGTGAAAAATACAAGTCAGCTCCACTTTAGACTCCGGTTTTTGATTTAAATTTGAAGTGTGAAATAAAATACTACAGAAAATTGAAAGACTACTCTTATTTAAAGATCTCTGCTCGAAATGATGCACAGCTATAATGAAAATCCGAAAATTGATAGACTATCATTGGTAAAGAAATTTCTTAAAATTTAATTTCTATTAACAATTGGTTTATTTTTTTAAAAATGTATCTTGCATATTTTTATTATACATACCTATATTTACATAGCTCATCGAAAAAGATTGATAATTTTCCCATAAGGAATGTAAAAAACATAATTTAGAAAAACATTATGTTAATTATTTATTTTATGCATCTAATAAGTATTGATTTTTTTTTCAATTACCCTTAATCGTTTCAGCTTTCCTTCTTTATTTTTATTTGATACAATTATTATTGTCCATTTGTTTTATATTTTTGTATATATATATGTATAATAATTTTTTTTTGTTTAGTGTAAAAGTTGTAAACATTTATTTTAAATGTGAATAAAAATTTTTATATCAAAGTAAATTTTAAAACGTTTTTTTTTTTTTTTTTTTTTTTTTTTTTTTTGTGGTTATTTAATTAATTTATTATTTATATTCTCTGAGCAATTATAAGAATTAATAACTGGCCAAATGTGAAACATGCTGTTTTATGATGATATGTTCATTTTGGTCAGTTGAGATGAAAAAAAAAAAAAAAGCCACAATGGTAAAATTCAATGTATCAATATAAACGAGCATCATATCAAAACTAAATTATTAAATTATATTGTACAAACAAAAGGGGAAAAGCTTGCTTTATATTTATTAATATAATTAATCCACACATCTAAATAATATTGGTAATAAATGACAGGAAAATACTGAAAGAAATTTTTCCTAAATATAATTGGTTAGAAATGTGAAGTAATCTTATTCTTTCATATAAAAGAAGAGCGCTTGTTGTGAGAGACCTTTCATTTCAAAAGTTACACTAGTGGCCATTCTTTTGATATTTTTTAGCACTCTGTTATGACATTTTAAACAAAATACTCAATTGTACTTTCTTGTTCCTAGTGGTACATTGGTTCAGCATTATGAAACAATCCTCGTTGTTTTTATTTATAACTCCAAATGTTTAACTCTAAAAGAATCAGAAACAGCAGGGTGACAAAGTTTACTTATTTTTACAATATAATTTGTATGAGTTTACATTTACAGCTTATTTGCAGTTTTATTTAATGGGCTATATAAGTTTGTGCAAAATTTTAATGCTGTGCAGGATATCACAAATCTTGTGATAAAAATTTTTAAGGCTATATTATTTTTTATCTGGCATCTTCAGTTATGAGGAATGCTGTAAATGTATGGACATTCAAAGCTTTTAATAATTCATTGATTCAATATTTTTTCCAATCAGATCAGTATAATATTCAAGTTTAGCCATAGAACTTCATCCACTAATGGGTTTAGTACTCTTAATTTTTGGTATGTACACACTATATTAAAGATTTAATATAGTGTGTACATACCAAAATTAACTTAAATATCAGTATCCAAACTACTACTACTACTAGTATCCAAACTACTAGTACTACTTCAATATCAATATCCAAATTAAGATTTAAACATTGCCCAGACTCATTCTATGAATTGATTATTAACCTAACTACAAAAACAGCTCTAATTTATCGATTGTAGTGCTACGAGAAGATAACGTCATTATTCCAATCTTCCCCATACATGAGTCACTTAATCGTGTCATTTTCTAAATACATCCTTATAACTGATTTTCTATAGTACTTGAAACTGTGATTTATGCTAGAAAATAAAAAAAAAAATAATTTTTTGAAAGGCATGATTATTTTTCTGCAATGAATTTTTCATTTTTTTCTGCATTAAATAAAATTTCTACATTTACTGAAGTAACCCAAACTTAATTTTTATATGATAAAAATTAACTTGTCTTGCTACTAAATAACAAACTTCTTGGAGTAATTTAAAATCCCTGTTTCAAATATGCTCTATATGAGTCATGCAATGTAATTTTTTCAACATTTTGAGAAATTGTGTTTTTATTTTATTACATATCAATTTTTATTTGAGAAATTATAATCCCTTTCAATTTGGCTATTCTTTTAGTTATTACTTTTGTTTGAATGAAAGGGCTTTCAAATTATATAAAGGCAATGTGTTTGAAACTTAAGCGTTAATTTTTAAAATCAGCCTAATTATTTATAAAACTGGCCAAAAATAAAACATTTTTGTATTATTTAAATAAATTTATATGTATATATATTGGCAGTATTTTTTTTTCCAATTATTAATATATCTATTATACCATATATGTGAAATACATATTATTTCTGAAAAAGAAAAACAATTGAACCTATCTATTATTAAACAAAAAGAAATCTGAATTAAAATACTTTAATAAGTAAAAAAAAAATTTTTTTTTATTTAATTGCACAGTTTATCTGTGGCATGGATGCTTGTTAGTGGTTTGGAATCCACTTTAAAACTGTAGGTCCCGGTCTAATTAATCCAAACTGTGAAAAAAATGACTGCAGAGGGACAAATGAAAGCAAATCATAAAATGAAAAGTTTTCAGATTTAGAAATCTCAGTCAGAAAAAAAAACTGGACAGATTTCATTTTGGACGCTACATTAGGTTGGGCGGCCTGGCTGGTGGAAGCTGACTGAGACACTCTTGTCATGGAACCAGCTGTAGTGGTTGATACAAAGAAAGGAGTGTATCTTTCAGTATTTCTTATTTGTGTCTTTTCAATGCTGATTTTTTTTTCCTGTTCACAAAATAAATTTTTCTTGAAATTCTGTTGCACTAAAACCGGCAAAAATGCTTTTCTAGGGGTGCATTTCAGCCTAACCTTTTTCATGTTAACTTGCTAAGAAAAATAAATCACCAAAGCCTAAGTCTCCTTAACTACAATTTCAACAAATATTTATTCACTTTGCCCTATTGTTGTAATGAATGAAAAGTTTTTAAATTCCTCTTCCATAAGTAACAATTAATATTTCATGTAAAATTATCTAAAGCAAAAAGAGATTTTTTTTTCCATCCTTGGGATAATTTTGTGAAAAAATTCTATTTTTGTTTTGGTGCCTTAAATGAGAATTAATGTTATTATTATTATTAAGTAACTGAAATATTTTTTTTTTTTTCTTTCAGATTAAATACTCCTGTGTATATAAAGGGAATTCATTTACAACAATATCCAGCATCATGCCGAACTGAAATATCATACAAGTCCTGTACCAATTCAAATCTAGAATTATTAAGATTTTCTAATTTTATCATTATTTTATGGGCTTTTGTAAGTTGATTTACAGATGTTTGTAATTTTTATCGTGTAAGTTAAATTTTAAAACCAGTTGATTAGTTGATTTTAAGGAAATTATTTCCCAGTCCACAAAAGAAATTTTATAATTTCAGTTACTTCAATATTTTTATTTTATTTATAAGTGCTTTTTCAGTGATCATCTGAATACTTAGAGATTGTATAAATAATAAAATATATATTTCTGAAATATTAATAATGAAATGTAATCAGATAGGAGAAATTGCAATTTCTATCATTATAACATATTTAATTAAAAGTTTTTGTATTGAAGTTGAAGATCCAGTGCCTGATATTATCTGCAAATTGATTAACTGAAGTTTTCAAATTATCAATATTGATTCTTTAACAAGAGAAGTTAACCTGAAAAATTTATTTAATTATAGTCTAAAAGACTTTCCTTTTATATAATTAAAACATTCTTCCTAAATATAACTTGTAAGAGATGTATTCTTAGCTCTAGTTGCTTTTAGAAAGGACTTCGCTGTACAGAAATGTCCATGGAAGTGCATGAAGAAAACCCCCACATTTGTGAAATATGCAGTAAAGTGTTTTCACAAAAATATAATTTAAAAGCCCATTATCATGTTCATACAAATGAAAAGCCATACATTTGTGAAATGTGTGGCAAAGCCTTTTCGCAGAAATATAATTTAAAACCCCATTATCGTATTCATGCAGAAGAAAAGCCATACATTTGTGAAATATGTGGTAAAGGTTTTTCACGAAAAAATGTATTAAAAGGACATTATTTTACTCATATCGAGAAAAACACCAACATTTGTAAAGTGTGCAATAAAGGCTTTCCATGGAAATGTGATTTAAAATCCCATTATCGTATTCATGTGGAAGCAAAGCCATACATTTGTGAAATATGTGGTGAAGGCTTTTCACACGAATATAGTTTAAAAATTCATTATCGTATTCATACAGAAGAAAAGCCCTTCATTTGTGAAATGTGCGGCAAAGACTTTTCACGGAAACATTGTTTAAAAATCCATTTCCGCATTCATACAGAAGAAAAGCCATACATTTGTGAAATATGTGGTAAAGGCTTTTTACATAAAAGTAGTTTAAAAACTCATTGTCATATTCATACAGGAGAAAAGCCCTACATTTGTGAAATGTGTGGTAAAGGCTTTTCAAAACAAAGTAATTTAAAAGAACACTATCGTACTCATACTGGAGAACTGCCTTACATTTGTGATATATGCAGTAAGAAATTTAGATATAAAAGGAACTTAAACAGGCATTGCAAGCTTTTACATTCATCTTAAAACTTATAGATTTTTCTTTCATTTGCTGGATATTCTTTACAATAGTGTGTTTTATGCAATGGGAATGATAATTAATTAAAATTAAATAATTTGAATCTTGTGTACATGTTTCATACAGTAATTTGAGTTTTCATTCTAACTTTAATTATGTTGTATTTTAAATTGTTTTAATTGCACTGTTGCATGCAATGGATGAGTCTAAAATTTCACTTTTAGGATGATTATGCTAAATGATTAACTAACAATGTTAGTTATTGCTTTTTTAAATTATGCTTTAAATTGTCAATGAATATTAAAGATTACTGAATTTCATTGAATATTTATTATTAATGACTGAATATTGAGTTAGGTTTGTATATATGTTATGTATAAAGGGCATTTTAAACATTTTCTCATCATTTTTCAACATTTTATAGAAATGTGTATATTTTTTTGTTTATTTTAACATTTAATGTAAATTAATTGAAATTCTTTTCATTGTGTCACCTGTTGTATTATTATATCATTGATTCAAAACCATAGTGATATGTCAAATTTTATAATAAATCAATTGCATATTCAAAAATGTCAAAAGAATTTTTATAATTAGCACACATTTGATAACTATTAATATTTTACAAAATCATTTACTCTCATTAAATATTTTTGTGAAATGTCATTTCTGAAGTTGAATTAAATCTATTTTGATGTAACAATTAAAAGATTTCATTTAAGGCATCCTTACACCTTTGAGTGAAATTTTATCTTTACAATATCCAGGATAAAATGTAATTTCATTATGGGTATTGTAAAGAAACTTAACATACATATGTAAAATGTAATTGATATGATTGCAAATAAGTGAGTAAAAAACTAGGTAAAACATTAAAAAATATTTTTGCAAAGATGACTCATATAAATGTAGGTATATTCTTATTTCATACCTTCGACAATAGTTTTCACACCCATTTGTATGATATAGACTTTTTATGATAATCATTCAGTTTTTTAAAAAGTTACAGAACTTTAATTGTTTTCAAATTTTAGAAGCATCAATCTATTTAAATATTTTGTAAACAAGGAAATATTTAACTACTCTTAAAAGTAGATGTTGCGGGCCTGAATGACCGAGTGGCTAGCGCTCGGTACCACAGGTTTCGGGTTCGAGTCCCGGCGGTGCCATGGATGTTTGTAGTGGTTCGGAATCCACTTTAAACCGTAGATCCCGGTCTAACACGATCGTAGAGCGTTGTGGAGAGTGACATATTAAAAATAAGGAAAAACTAACTGTTCATATATATAGTGATTAGGGGATTATAGTCCTTATTGCTTCACATCCCCATATACCACTTCATTCATTCACCAAGTAGATGTTGCAGATAAATATTTTTATGACATTTAAACATATTTCAGTGATAAGTTCTTGCTGCAGACCTTTGTGACAAGGCATAAGGGGAGGGATTCGAAATTGAATCAATAAGATTAGATTGAAGATTTTATATAAAAAAACCTACTTTTTATTTCATAGAACGAAAGTTCTACAACAGAATCTAATGCTATCTGAAGAAAGAAAGAAAAAAAAAAAAAAAATATGTAAGGAGAAAAACAAACTTTGTTTCGTTTTTATCGTGTTTGTTCACAATAAATTTCCTCTTTTTAAAACAGTTTCCAAATAATAATGTGGAAATGTTGCGAAAGATAAATTGAAAATCTGTATCCAATAATTGATGGCAACACCACTACTAACAGAAAAGCTTCTATGCCGGATGTTATTTCATTGTAGAAAGAAGCAGCGATGAGGTTGACAGAGAATGTGAATTTAAATCGTTGACTTCAACAGATGCGCTGAAAACTATACACAATATTGTTTTTTTTTAATTACGTAGCAACAATTATAATTACATAATTCAGTTTGGTAGTTAGATTTTCTTTAGCTATTTGAAATTATTTTAGTTTCTTGTTTTCCTCACTAAAAAAAAAAAAAAAAAATTTTTTTTTTAACCTTACCTCCTAAAAACTTTGTAAATTTCAGATCAATGTGTCTGCTGTATATTTACAATGTAGACAAATTAGTAAATGTTGATACTGCAAGTCAATAAGTGGTAGCCTATAAAAGTGAAAAAAATTTTTTTTTGCTCATCCTTTTAACAATCAAAAACTAATTATTTCCTTGATCCTGTTCTAAATATTGTCATTCGATTTTAAGTCTCATCCAAATTGTATTTGCCATGGTATGAAAAAGAGATGCTGCCAAAATATTGCCATTATACCATCTTTTGTTAAGATATAGTTTTGTTAATGATATAGTCCTTAAACAAAAAGACATTGTTTACACAACTACTTGACAGGCTAAATAAATACTTTATAATGGAAATTTTTTCAGGCTGAAATTGACAGGATAACTTAATAACAAAATATGGGTTTATTGAAAACTTCCTATTTTTTTAACTGCTTGAAGGAAGTCTTAATTATCTGGTTTTTTTTTTTTAATTATCTTTAATTTCAGCTTTAATACAATTGGATTAAAATATAGAACCTTCTTTAAAGAATCCCTGAATTATATAAGGATAACTTTGTACAATAGAACCTCTGTAAGTCGTTCTTCTTCATGGAGACGCAAATAATTCGAGTTATAGAGGTTTCGACTTTGAAGGATTTCGACTTACGTATTTTGTAAAGAAATATTCGACTTGTAGAGGTTCAGATTCTTTCTAACTTATTTTGAGTTAGAGAGGTAAAATAAATAAAAATTCAAGTTACAGAGGTATTAAATATATTTATTTGCAAGTTATATTATGTACTACCATAAAAAATAAAAATAATTGCTAAACAACCTTAAAATTAAGAAAAAGTCAGTTATTATTATTTATTTATATATATATATTTTTGCTTTAAACAATTAGATCGTTCTCCATCTATAGCATTTTCTAAGCTATAAAGAGCAGAAAATTCTTTTTCTTTTAGTTACTATTTCATAGAATTGTTTATTTTATTTAGTATATATTCATACATTGTTTTCTAAGAAACAATGGCGTGCATTGTCGGCAAATCCTTAAAGTCGGTAACTTATTTTGCTTCGAGGTATAGAGGTAATTAGTTTCAAATGATCGAGTTGTAAAGGTCGTAAAAATGATTGTAAAATCAAACATTGCTAATGTTCGAGATACAGAGGTCAAATTTTTTTTTTCGAGTTATGGAGGGATAATATATACCAAAATGGCTTGTGGGGATTGGCTAATTATTTCGAGTTATATAGGGTTAAAATTTCGAGTAATGGAAGTTTTGGGGCTTGAAAGGAAGGGAACAAAAATTTTTTGGAGTTGTGGAGGTTTCGACTTATCGAGGTTCGACTTAAAGAGGTTCTACTGTATATAAAATAAAGATTACAACCAACATGGTTAAATTATTTTGATCAAATCAAAAATAGTAAAACAAAATTAATTAAGCTTAATATTAGCATATTAATAAACATGGCTTGATCATCATACATTTTTAAATATATTGGATGAAATAATTCAAAATTTAAAAGGAAAAAAAATTTTTATCTTCTTATCATTAACATCATTTATGTAATCTTCATTTTTAAATATAATTATAATAAAATATTATAATCTTTGTATTTATTTCATTTAAACAAGCAGTTTTTAATATCTTACTTCATATACAATTTCAAGAAAATTGTTGAATGAATATTACGAAAAAATTTACTAGAATAATCTCTGTTGACATTAATTTTTTATGCTTGATGCATAATTCTAACATATAAAATATAATACAATAAATAAATATAAAAATATTTCAAGATTTTTCTACATCTTCTAACAAAATATTTAAAAATACTATTACAAATATCGTAGGATTGAAATGTATTAATAACGTAAAGGATTTAAATTTAGAAGAACAATAGTTAATTATACTGTGATTAGCAGAACATATAATATTAATTAAGATTGGCAGATTATATAAGAAGTTGCCCACGTTCCACCTCGATTCTAGAATAACTTTCCTACTTCGGGGCAATTCCAACTTTAGAGGTAATTATTCTTTGAAATTTCCCTCCTTTCGACCTAGCTTACAAAGGAAATCAGTCAGTCTTTACTGGTTACCATGGCCCCAGGGGAGGAATTAAACTCCTGTCTGCTATGAAGTACATGATGATGAAATAAAGAATGCATAGCTTACTAGTAACAGAATATGTGCAGTTAAGGATAATGTTCCCGTGAGTTAAGTAAGATAACAAAAATTAAGTAAATATTTAAATGTTGAGAAAAATAAAAGTTAAGTGATATATATATATAGATACAATTAAATAAAATTAAAGTTAAGAGGATAAAAAAAAAAATAAAGTCCACAAGAAGGACGGGGTAAACGCTGCTAGAAATAATGACTAAAGGATCTGGTCAGGATCGACCCTACAACCTCAAAGCCGCATGTCCCGTTTTCAAAGCAGCACATCAGGGGAAATTTTGAGGGATACTTCGATTACAAAAGGGAAACATGTGCTGCAGAAAGGAACCTCTCCTTAACCATTGCAAGATAATAGAACCGTTTTGAACCTCTCCTTAACCATTGCAAGACAATAGAAAGCAAGTTTTGACACACTCGAACCGTAGAGAATCAAGAAACCCAAGGAAAGACCTTTTGAATCTTATTTTGTAGGTTTAATACGCTTCATCTGGCAACAATACTGCATATGGTATATATAATATTTTTTTTTAGCAAGTGTTGTGTTCCACATTTACCGTCTTCCTCTTATTTTAATTTGAATCTGCAAAACTGTCGAACTTTTAAGGTGTGTAGTCATTTCACTATTTATATCACAGTTTTTATTTAATAGTTTCTTTGACTTTTTTTTTACGTAAAAAAAAAAAAAAAAAAAAGAATAATAAAAATTGTATTCTACTATTCTTAATTCTTGTAATCACAATGTCTGCAATATTTCTGAATTTCCTTTTTTTAATTTATCTTGATGTGTGATTTTTGCTTTTTATTCTTAGTTTTTTTTTTTCAAATTTCAAAAACCTATTGGTGTGTGCTCTACAAAAAGTGTGCTATTTAACCATTTGAACTCAATTTAAATTATTCTTATTCCACGTTCAATCAACATTGCAAAATTCAAACTAAAGAATATTGCAATTAATTTGTTTCTATAATCTTAGAACGGTTTTTTTATAGTTAAAACGAACTTTTATCTCCTTTTCAATTCTCTAAAATACTTTAAAATACTTTATTTGTTATTCCATAATGCCTTAGCATTCTCAAATAAATTTTTTTCTGAATTGCTTACAAAATATAACCCACATTAAAATGCATATTATTTGTACATGATACAATGAATTTACACTGTTTTTTAATTTGCTTACTTAATTTGTTAATAGAAATTGTTTAGGCTGAATGAGATTGTGTTTTAGCATCTACTAGTAAAGATTATTTATTTCTAATTACTTTCTGAAATCCTTAATATAACACATATCATAGTGCATAATATTTGTACCTCTTGAAAGGGCCATCAAATTTATGTAAGAAGAGTAATGGATTTCATGCCCTCCCTGCATGGGAAAAATTGAATTAAAAATTTAAAAAAAAAAAAAAAACCGAATCGTCTAATAATTCGGGATGTTTATATGCAATGCAAAAAATAACTAAAATAAAAAGCAATGGGGGCCAAAAAATATTCAAATGTTCGTTGGCCTCCGCTTGGGTTGGTATTCAATTCTTTCCTGAACCTATGTTTTCTGAAATTTGAATATTATTGTCAATGTAGTACTGATCGAGGCATTTCAGAAGAGATTGTTATGCGTTTCTACACGTTTCTTGGGAAATCTACAGACTTTCGTCGAATGAAAATAATCCCTGTCTCTTCCATATGGATATTGGCCAGGGCATCCCCTTTAAGCGTCCACACCAAGACTTGGTGTACCGAGCCTCTCTGAGATTCTATCTATAGCATTGCTCTTCTAGTTCAATTGAAGGTAGTTAAAAGGATGCGAAATGTTTTTGTGACCTATCTAACATTGAAGAAGAGTAGATAGAATCGATCATTTAAACACTATATGTAATTTTCCACGTAATTGGTTTGCCATAGAAAATATATATTTAGTTAGAATTATTGATCGCCTCAAGGCGAAAAACATTTATTTAGCGATAGGTTCTCCGACAATTCCCAAACTGCATGCTGATTATGAGCTATTTCTTCTTTAGATTATTACTTAATACTTGCAATTCGTTTATGTTTATTTTGCCCATTTATTGTTATCGTTTATGTTGCTTCACGAAGCTGTCTTTGAGCGTCTAAAACCCCTTAACAAAGCTCAGATGTTTGAAAATTGAATTTAATATATAGACTTTCGTCGAATGAAAAGAATCCCTGTCTCTTCCAGCATTGACATTGGCCAGGGCATCCCCTTTAAGCGTCCACACCAAGACATGGTGTACCGAGCATCTCTGAGATTCCATCTATAGCATCGCTCTTCTAGTTCAATTGAAGGTAGTTAAAAGGATGCGAAATGTTTTTGTGACCTATCTAATATTGAAGAAGAGTAGATAGAATCGATCATTTAAACACTATATGTAGTTTTCCACGTACACTGGTGGACAAAATTAAGAGATGGAAAGCATTTTCGCACATTTCTCTGAAAATACCGCACAAAACCTGGACAGTTGATTGCCATATATGGTGACTGTAGCGCTATTGTCCCTGAGATAAGTTTACGTATTCTTGTGAGCGTTGCTAAGCCAGCAGGGAGGTATAAAGTCGGCATCGAGCTGCTCATCCCATTCCACTCTTCAACACAGTTGCAGATTTTAGTGCATTTTTGAATAATCTTGTTGTTTCTTGCTGGTTTTTAGGTGAAATGAGTGAACATCATCGTTCAGACGAAGGTATGAGGTGGAGAATTATGAGTAGACTTGAGGCAGGCCAGTCCCAAGCTCAGGTAGCTAGGAATTGGATATAACACCAAGCGTCATTTCCAATTTGTGGAGTCAATTTAAAACTAGTGGGATAGTATGCAGACGACCAGGACAAGGTCGCCCGACGGCTACAACGCCCAATGAAGACCGGTATTTGTTCCTTTCAGCTAAGCGCCAGAGGACGGCTACAGCCACTCAATTGTCTAGGGGCCTCGCGTCTGCTACAGGAACATCAATTTCGAGTAAGACAGTTTCCAGGAGACTCCATGAAAGAGGGCTGTATGCCAGGAAGCCCGCTATTTGCATCCCACTCACTGCCTCCCACAAAAGAGCGCGTGCAGAATGGTGCAGACAACATCAAAATTGGACACAGCTTCAATGGGCTAATGTTCTCTTCACCGATGAGTCCAGATTCTGTCTACAACCTGATTCTGGGCGGTTATTGATATGGAGGGAACCTGGAACCCGATACCATCCTAGCAACATTATCGAAAGGGACCATTATGCTGGTGGAGGAGTCATTGTTTGGGCAGGAATCATGCAAGGTGGCACACCGCTCCATGTGTTTGACAATGGTTCCGTGAATGCCCAGAGGTACAGGCAGGAGGTCCTAGAGCCCTATGTGCGTCTTTTAAGGAGCGCTATTGGCCCTGAGTTCATTTTTATGGATGACAAAGCGCGACCACATAGGGCTCTCATGGTTGATGAGTATCTGGAAAGGGAGGATATTCAACGAATGGATTGACCAGCCAAATCCTCGGACCTGAATCCTATTGAACATGCTTGGGATGCTCTTGGGAGAGCTATTGCGATGCGCCAACCTCCCCCCAGAACCATTCTGGAGTTAAAAATTGCTCTGGTGGAAGAATGGGAGTGTCTTCCACAAGCCCTCCTTAACTCCCTTAGTAACAGCATGCATACTCGTTGTGCATGCTGCCTGTCTGTCAGGGGTGACCATACGCCATACTAGAGGCAACGCCCACTGTACAAGCCTTACTTTTATTGTCATCTTTTATCCTTAAGTTCTGACTACATTGGATTTATTGGCAATAGGTTATGCCAGTGAATGGCACTTTCATTTTTGTTTTGCATACTTTATTATCATGGAAGAAGCTATATCCATACCAAATTTCATTTATTTATATTCAATATTTTTTGAGATATTTAGGAAAATGTCTTCCATCTCTTAATTTTGTCCACCAGTGTAATTGGGCTGCCATAAAAAAGATGAATTTAGTTAGAATTATTGATCGTCTCCAAGGCTTCTAAAACCCCTTAACAAAGCTCGGATGTTTAAAAAATTTAATTTAATATATTTTCTGCACTTACCAAACACTTTTCATTTTTAAATGGTGTATGTAAACAGCTGAGGCATCTTTGTATCCTCTTATACCAGCATCTTTCATCTGTTAATAAATAAATATTAGATACCACTGAAAATATTTAGTTTTATATACATTTATATCAATAGAAAGTACAAAAATTTCTAATATATAGCTGTCGAATGCTTTTCTTCTAGATTTCCATGTTATATATGGCCACACGTATCATTCAATAACGTGAAGCAATATTATGTCATCCATTTGATGTAAAATGCTTTTATAGTCTGTCCCGCTCTCTTCCTGAAGAACAGACTCACGATTGAGCTGGCGAATGCGATGAATCGTTGGCACCAATCTGTAGCTAAAAAGTACTTCTCCCTTTACGCAGAATTGCAGATCGGAGTCAATGTTGACATTCGCTTGTTATCTCTAAGATAAAGATTTAAGCGTAAAAGTGGTTCGATTTGGCAAGAATACCAGAAACCTTTAGTTTACTTCTGGTACCTGCTCTTGATCGACATAATATAGTAAACTTTAATAAATTTATTGAAAATTTAAAATTCATTTTCCTTTTTCTGTATCTTTTATACTATATTCTAATAAGAAAGTTCTCTCCTTTCGTATTACCTGCTTTATAATTGTTCTAATGTTTCCTCTAAGTGTTGCTAATTTTAGTGTTTACCGTGAGAGAGAAATGTTGACTTTTTTTCGTTTCAGGCTGTAAAGATTACATTTTAAAAATGCCTCCAATTTCGCTTTACGAAACCTGCCTTGATCGAATTATCGAACTGATAAAAGTAAAGCATTGGAGTGAAGAGAGAGAGAATCCTTTCTCTCGCTTGCCATCAAGAATCGTAGAACTTTTAGTCGAAGTTTGCGGGACATCTCAAAAAATCAGAAAATTCTCTTACTTTCGAATGTTGTTAAGAAGTGGAAAGTTGCGACAGCTCAAGCTCTGTTTTCCTGTGATTTTCATAGATACATGTATGGTGCTTCCACAAATGCTAACAGAAAAAGGTTGTATGAACATCACGGTACTAGAACTGGACCGAAATTTCAAAAATCGTCGCAACGCATGGTTAGAAAAGTTGCTCCAGAAGCTCCCTTTATTAGAGAGCCTCTCTGTACAAACACTCTTTAACCCGCGAGCATTGAAGGATTGCAAGAGGCTTAAAAGTGTGAAAGTAATTCGCATTTTCAGTTGCGGGGAATTTCTATACGACGCAGTTGACACCCTGTCCCACATGAAAGATCTAGAGGAATTCGACATTTTGCAGTATACAACACAAAGAATTTCGAATGCGATTTTTCTAAAAGTAGTCAAATTGCTGAATAATCATGACAAGTTGACATCTTTAAGATTTACTGATTCATCTCGCGCCGCACATCATATCATGGCGAATAATATACGAGGCAGACATCCTCGATATGGTTTACGGAAATGCTCGTGGACAATCGGTATAGGTTCCTTCGAGGATATAACCGCATTAAAACTTTCGTTTCTCCAGAGGATCGTAAGTTCCGTACTTTTATTTCCATTTGTAGAGGAACTGGAAATTTTAGTGCTTTCCGATGATTGCTTTGAGTATCTGAAAGAGCTGAAACATCTCAGATCTTTGAAAATGTATTTTAATAGACATTCGACATATCAGTTGGACTTTTCTTTCTTGAGTGGTATAGGTGGACAGCTGAGGCATCTCTGTATTATATCATTTAAAGAGATACCTGTAAATGCCATTTCTAGGTATTGCTTCAATCTTGAATACCTCGAATGCAGTGCAACCATCTGTGATTCCATTGAATCTTCCTACAGTTTTAGAAGGCTAAAAAGACTGGAAATAAGTTTAATCAACGCAATCTCCTGCTTTATGTCTTTCAAAATGTGAGGAACTTGAAGGAACTGCAGTTTCATGATGCCGCTGTTTTTGACGACCAGAGATTACAAGAAATACTCAACAGAGATCCCCTGGCTTTTAATCACCTAGATAAAGTATTTGTGAGAGACTGCATGCTTTCTACGGAGGGTTTTAGGATATTCCTGGAACACGCTGTAAATCTCACCACAGCGTACATCAAGTCAAGTCATTTCAGTGTAGGTGTACAAACAGATTTTCGGACGTGATAAAAGAATTGCAACGAGATGTTATACATGATTACTTCGCTGTGGAACACTATTTTGATAATACATCTTATTTTTCAGATTAAAATGCACTTTTTCCATAGCGAACTATAAAACATTTTTTTTTTTTTATTGTTGGAAACATTTTTATAGAATTTTTAACTGTGCATTTTCTTCTCATAGTTATATGTACTTTTTACGTGTTATGTTATTTGACATTATTCACTGTTTTTATTACAAATATGCCAAGTAAAAAATATTTAGTTACAAATATTTTTGATCGGCTTTTGTTTTTGTTTAAAAAGGCACAATATCTGTATAGGATTTTTCTGGTATCAGTAATCTTCGTCATTCAGAAAAAATTATTAAATGCAGTTGTTAATTTATCCAAATTCGTGTGTCTTCAATTCATACGAATTTCACATAAAGTTACTGAAAATATGTCCTCATAGGAATATATCCCTACATTATCAATAGGCTTTAGTAAATAAATTTTATATATGTGATCTGTGCATGTATGTGTCTTTCTGTTTGTCTAAATGTATGCGTCTGCGCGTTAAAATGTTCTACAAAGTTCGTTGTATGAAGCATGTAAGTAAAGCCAAAATTAATAGTAAAAATTTTTTACATCAGTCAAACATTCTTTCACAAGATGGAGTATTATTTTATTAGAGTAATCCCAAAATAAATTGGGCCAAAAATTGATTTTTATGCATTTTTATTTTTACTATACATTCAAGTATTTCAGAAAATTGTTTTTTTCATACAGATGGACGTAACATAAATGCAAGGCATTATTTTATTTTATAAATTGACATTTAAAATAGAAATTTGCAGAATTATGTTCATTTATCTTTTTCATTTTATACAATGCCACAAAATCCTAAGTTTTGTTTTATTTATTACTATCTTAATACCTTGAAAATATGATTTGTTACAATTTTAAAAATATATACGTAGTTGAATTTACCATTTCTACCTATTGTGAAGTTAATGTGAATAGCCGAAATTATGTTCGAAAAAAGGGCATCTAATTGAGTCTAACATTTAAATATCATTGATTCGTCCGACTCAGTATTAACCTGCGGGAATTTCTATTTTACTCACAACAACTTTACTGTTTTAGATATTCGGAAACTGTGAATTGCTACGAGAGGAAAAGATTAATGTTTGCCTGTAATTATTTTCTGGAGAACAAAAATTTCCGAAATTCACAACTAGGACGTTAAAATACTTCTAAATATACTTCAAATATATTAATTTTCTCTTCCAGATGTACATTTTTCTTTTTAAATTTTAAACTACAAGCGTAAATAGAACTGGAGTATGTAAGCCAACAGACAATTTTATGGAATAATGTATACCCCCTCCATCTAATGCGGAATAAAATTAAATACCCAGTTTTCTAATGAGCATGGGGTGTTGGTATGGGGCTAATAAGATAAGTCAGAGTTCGATGACTAAACAATCTCGCTGCTCCCAATTGGTCTCAGTCCGTCGACATTTGGCTAGCGCTCCGGCGTTTGGTACCAAAGAAAATTAAAAAAAAATTAATTAAAATCAATAAAAAAGGACGTTTGTTAAAGATATAGTTTGCTTAAAATAAAGCTAACACGCAAAACGCTGAGCTAAGAAATAGTGCGTTTAAAGCAAATTCCGTTAGGGATCAGGAGCGGGT